>APFE031135224.1:0-118963 GCA_000404065.3 Pinus taeda
GGAAACAGTCCACGGCCTAAGCCAACGCGGCCACTTCAGGCAATTTATTAATAAAAGAATGAAATTTACATAAGCTTCTCTCATGAACAGTTAACCTACAAATGACCCTCCATGCTCTTTAAATAGAGATCATGGACCAATCGGGTGTCAAGCCATGGATCAAGTGTCGATAATACCGAGGAGAGAATGAACCGTCGGATCACTACATATCGTGACCGTCGGATTGTAAGTTACAAATGTACATAGTAAAGAAACACACTTTACCTAACTCTATACTAGACCAAGTTATACTTAACTATTCCTACGTGTCGGAATATCCTAACAAAAATTATGGAAAATAGTTCCCTAATAATCTCAAAAAATCCAAATTTAATTTAATAAAAAATTAATATAAAAATTATGGAAAATAGTTCCCTAATAATCTCAAAAAAATCCAAAGAATGTATCTAAACTCTCAAAATTAAGAAAAAGGTATTAATAGTATTGTGATATATATTTTGTATTATAAGAAATCTAACTATTGATTCTTATTTTTTTAATTTTAAATAATATATTAAAATATTGAAAAAAAATATGGAAAAACAATTTCTAAATCATCTTACAAAAATATGAAGAAACGAGCAAAACTCTCAAAATTAAATAACAGAATATATTTTCCAAATCCTATCTAAAATCTAGCCACCTAATACTTCATTTTAATTTGTTATTTTTAATGAATAATAATAATCATTGGTTATCAAATTCCCTTTGAAATACAATTGATATTCACTTTATGTGATAGTCTAGGCCTCACTCGATGAGGCTTTGAAGTTTTCTGAAAGTGCCCTAATTTGCTAGTTCAATGGTTTTTGGCCGCGGTTGACAACTCTCCACAACTGGATCTCGGAGGTATGGAAGCCTGTCATTTCTGATGAAATTAATATCTACCCTTGTGCAAACGGTTTCTTTATAGTAGATTTTGAAAACCTTGAAAGCAGACAATGCATTCTAGATTCCAGCCCTTGGTTTTGGGAAAACTTAGGCCTATTCATGAAGCAATGGAACCCATCATTCGATCCCTCAACAACAGTTATAACCTCAGCACCAGTTTGGGTGAGATTGCCAAACCTACCCTTGCATATATGGAATTTCTCCTCGCTAAAAGCCATTGGAAATGAAATTGGGAAATTTTACTGTAGGTGCCTAGAAACAGAGGAATATGCCAGAACCACCTATGCACGCATCTGTGTGGAAGTGGAATTCAACGCTGGATTCCCAGCTAAAATAAACCTAACAAGTAAAGACTATGTGTGGAACCAGAAAATCGATTATGAAAGTGTCCTCTTCAGATGTTGATCCTGCTTTGAGATTGGCCATCTAGCCAAAAATTGCCTAAAAGCCTCCGTGAAAAATTTTGCTAGAAAGAATCGCCATAGATCTACATGGTGGGAAGGAGCACAAAAAGAACATTACACTATCATCAAGGAAGAATACTCTCCAGAAAACTCTGTATCGCAAGAAATTAGGCAAGAAAGAAACAACTCTCAAGACAAGTAGGGGCAAAGCCCCGCCTAACAGTAAAAAAGTGAACTCGACAACCCCTCAAACATCAACAGTTATGAGGATTCGAATACCACACAAAATAAATCTTCATTTAACAACAAAGCAGATCTCCTAGACCAAACTTCTTCTCCGGCTATCTTCAAAAGGACGAACACAATAGGTCGTGAAGCTAAGACACCAATGTCCCAAGAACCAAAAGAGATGAGAGAGATGTAAGATAAAGGAAGTTGGAAGACCGCAGAGAAAAAAAGAAAACTACAACACCAATCTCGCCAACAAAGACGAAAAACCAGACAATTAAGAACTAAGAAAATTATAGGTCCGATAGATAAATTCGGTCTCAGTGGACATTAATCGCCATCATCATCATCATCACCATCATCATTAGGTAAGTTGCATTATTCTCAAAAAGCATGTATGACAATATTTAAAATTCTTAAATCTAGAAAGTTGAGCTTCTATTCAAAGTTATATTCTACTTCCTATTTCTTTAAATCAATACATAAAAAATTTGAAAAGCTATGATGGCTGAAGTTGTATTCTACATAGAAAGATGGTGTTATATTGAAATGTGGTAATATAATTTTTTTTTTGGTATATTATTTAAGCAGAAATTTTAATATTAAAAGTTTTGTAATTTTTGAATTCTATTTTGTTTTTGCACGTTTTAAAATTACCTTGTTAATTATTAAAATTAGCAAATGACTTAAATCTGGTGGGCATGAGAAATTTAATAACAGAGTACGATCACTATTATATGGATGATAAGTGGGTGGTGGAGTTCCATCCCTTTTTGGTGAATGACAAGTTTGTGGAGGAGTTTTATCTATTTTAGGTTAGGGTAGGCATTGTGATTGTGATCACTTTTCTGATTTGATATGACACTTAATTTGAGACTCTGCTCATACATATTTATTTGAATGACATACTAACAATAGGAGAGCCAACAATTTGACAGTGTTAACTGCAACGGGTGGCTTTGGTGGTATATATCTAATTGCATAACACCTTGATTATTTAAAAACAAAAGCCATACAATGTAAAATCCATTTCCCAGCAATGAAAAAATGATGTAAAAACCATTTCTCTGCAATGGAACATTGTGCACTAGAGGTCTCAGAATACATCGATCAACAACACATCAAGAGAAACAAGATGATTTCCACCACATACTATAATACAACACAATTGGAAACCAAATTCAAACATATGTTAAATATTGCTAAAAAAGAATGATGTACACTATGTATATATAAATACATAAAGAAATTGTTGATTTAGTTTTCAGGTCTTCTTGGACTCTAATAACCACTCACCATAACAAAAACCTAATCCCAAGGATTAGCTATCTAACATTCCCCGCTTAATCTGAAGCATGGGGGCTTCACTGGGGGAGCAATACCATACCACGTGGGTTCATATTGGGGGATATATATTGAGGAAAAAATGACATAATATATTGGGATATATATAGGGTGTAAAGGGTTTTTATATTGGCGAGTATAAAAAATGGAGCTCAATGTTAATGAAAAAATATAAAGTGGTATAAAAAATGTTAACGAAAAAATGGATATCTACAATATGTAGTTAGAGTAGGAGTTTTTTAAATTGGGAAGGTGTATTGGGTTTGTATTGGTATAGGGTTAAATAATGTGATTTTTAGAGATATTTTCCTGTATGTAGTCAAATTAGGGGTATTGTTTAGTACGTCAAATTAGGGGTATTGTTTAGTAATGTATGTGATACGTGAGAGGTTCATTGAGTGAAGTCCTTGTCATCTAAAAGGGTGTATCAAAGTCCAAGAATGAGCTCAAAATGAAAAATTCATCTTAGCCAAGAGCTGAATGTCTCTCAGAAATGGTTTTTAAGGATGACCATAAACTAAGGATGGTGGCTTTTAAGAGAAAACCACAAACAATACTGACATCTGGAACCTTCATAGTATTTCTCAAATCAATAAAAATTTTCAACTCTAGAACCATTAATGTAGTTCCTCGAACAATTTCTTATCTATAAGTGCTCGTTGACAAACCACAAATTCAAAAAAGAATGAAGTCTCTCTGGCTACAAATCTGGCTCTAATTGGTACACGTTGTGGCTTAGGTTCACTTTTGGATCTCTCACTTAGGCTTGCTTGACAAATCTTTGAACCTGTAGGAGACCATCTCAACTCTATCAATTCCCCCATTGTTAGATACAGGGTAAAAAGATGAAGTACTCTTTATCACTACAAGGATGGTCAATACTCTTGAACATATCTTGCGGTATGACTTGTAAATATTCTTGGCTACTTTGGACCAATCCCAAGAAGCAATCCATCCAAAATTATTTCTCTCTGTTGCAGTAGTCTTCTTTTTGAAATATTTGTTTCAATGCTGATTGTGCTTTCCATAATGTTCACATGGGTGAAGATAAAAACATTGATCTTTCATATGTCCAAAACTATAACACTGTTCGCATCAACCAATTTGTGTTGGAACCACACCATCCAGAAATCCAGCACTATGAAATTATATATGTTTAGAAAAATCAGGCACATAAAAAGAAACTTCTTTTTCATATCCAACACAGATTTGTTTTTGTTTGTTTAATTTCTTCCCAAGGTCTTATAATAGGTTTCACATCGGGACTTTTAACTACATCCATATTTTCTCATGAAATGACTTCATTACCCTTTGACTGTTGTTTGGAATTAAGATTTTCTCTATATGCTTGAGACTCAATCTAGAGAAATTCAATTGTATCCAATGCACCATGTAAACATACTCTAATATCAACAAGACTTACTTTGATGACATGTACAGTTTCATCAACAATGGAACTAATGAGATTGTTTAAGATTTTTAATACATTTTTAATTTGAGCCATTTTACTCAACCTTGGGTGTCAGGTTCAACCGAAAATGCACATGTTTTAAAAACTAATTTGACTACTTAAAACAAAGACAACTTAAAAAATTTCTAGCCAGAATTATCCTACAACTATTTGAACTTGTGACATTATAACCTTTAATATACCAAATTAGGTTTTCTAACCACAGTGCCTTATTTCTCCTTTTATTGAAGTCAAAGTAATATCACCATAAAAATGTTGTATTCTTCCTTGACAAAATAGTGTGAAACAAAAAATACCTTGAACTCTTACTCAACGTGATATTTATTTAAAGACACACATAAAAAACGAGTGATACGACTCAGTGAGAGTCTAACAAAGGATTAACCAAATCACAAATCATTGCACAATACGAGCCCAAACAAAAGGTACCGAGGAATGGAATTATATTCTTCCTTATCTTTGTCCCTTTAATGGAACACAGTTCACAATTTGGATTCATCAAAGGACTCATAAAAAAATCAAATTCATTCTAGGGAAGAGAGTATCCAACGAAGTCAACAAAAACTAAGCAACTAAAACCCAAGTCAACATAATATAAAGAATCACATTTACCAACTTTCTTTCCAAAACTATTTATTTCTGTCCTTTTCTTTCCTTCTTCCACAGTCCACTTTTGTCTCCCTATTATTCGAGTTCCATTCCACTAGTTTCTTTTAATGCCTCTTCCTCATAATATGGAAATCAATGAATTTTTTTTTTAATCATTGTACTAAGGCATCACATAACACAACATCAAATTTGTTACTTTATGCATTCAAAAAGCAACTCCATTTGCAACTAAACCAAACAATGGACATTGGAAAGCATGGATTTATTTCAGTGAGAAAAGTAAGATTGAGTTATTACAGTATGCAAATGATGTGTCACTATTTACATAGACGGGTCAAAGGAAAAACAAAGATAAGTCAAAGCCAACATTGAAAAGATCCCAAAAATAATAGAATAGCTAGAAGAAAGGTACATGTAGCTTTAGTTGTGATAGGGATGTGATACCCAAAACCCTAGCAAGATGTCGGTCAACCACACAAGTGACTCCTAACAATGCATAATCTAGGTCAATAAACACCCTCCAGGGCGAAATCTGGCCCAAAAAATACGAATACTTGATCAAGGCCTGAACTTTTGTTATTCGGATCTTTTGGGTTTACAACCACTATAGATGAATAGTAGTAATCAAATGTTCCAAAACGAAGAAGAGAAAAGTTTTTTTTTTGAAACTATTTTCTTCACTTTCGTGTACATGTATATGTGAGTAATATAAACATAACAGCATAAATTGACAACATTCAGTATCACCAAGAGCCAATAAAAATAGTCCAAATTACACATTTCCTTAATTCAAATGTAGTTCCATGTCCATAAGGTTTTCAAGCCAACAACATCTCCTCTCTCGCTATCCACTTTTGTCGAGTCCAATACTTCTTTAACTGGACATGGTTGTATCCTTAATTGAATGTGGTAGTCTCCTATCCCTTCTTGCAGTTACTTGCCTCAAAATCGGTGGACAGAGCCACCCTTTCTTAGTTCTATTACAACGTTGAACTCTCACAAATGTTCAAAGATATAACACACTTTCTGAATGGTAATGTCACTAACTCTCAACACCATGGATAGGTTGTAGCAAAAAACTCCAACGTCGAAGAAAAAAAGAGAACCCAAGAAAGCCACAAAACTAGTGGCTCAACTCAATCGACAAATGGATAAAATTATGCTCTCATACCATTATACGACAACACATTGATTGGAAACCAATTTCAAACATATATTAAATATTGATCTCAAAGAAAGATGTACAAAATGTACATATAAATACATAAAGAAATTGTTGATCCAGTTTTTGGGTCTTCTTGGACTCTAATAACCAATCACCATAACACAAACCTGATCCCAAATATTAGCTATCTAACAACACAATGACGCAATCAAAACCAACTTTGGGGAATATAAGTGAAAAAACCTTCTTGACAAGGTGTCATCTGAAATAAGTGTGAAATGATTCCATAAATATGTTATACATATTGGACATAAGCTCCATTTCCCAATGGCCTTCTTGTTTCACCGTGTAGCCTACAATCCCCAATATGATTATCAGGCAATGTACAAAAGATAAAATTCTAAGAAACTTTTAAATTAAGTTATTGTTACTTCATCGAAAATGCTTTACCCCTTGTAGCGAGGTCCACTTAGGGTGAGGTGTGATGGAATATTGTGTGCCGAGAACAACGTTAAGTTTGAAAGTTGAAGCAAGAGATGTGGAGTAAACGATCTGTTTATTGACTTATGGATATCCATTGAATCACTACCAATACGAACTCATATGCTTTCGTGTGATCAACATTTTCTCCATGATGCCCAATGTTTTGCTAGTGGTTAGCACATTCCAATTACATAAACGTGAGGACATAAACCTATAAGGTAGAGGAAATCATAACATTGAAGCATGTTTCCATAGATCTCGTGGATGCAGTTGTTGAGGTATCACACTTCTACTAAAGAAACAATTTGAATTCAGTTGAGGAACTAAACTAGGAATGAACTAGGAACAATGCAAGTATGTTGCATAGATTTATGTTGGAAAGGTAGAGGACGAAAGACACAAAATTTCTCTCACATACAATAACACGAGTTGTGGCTCTTCTATTCATCACACAAACTTGATTCTAACATACAACTATCCATAGTGCTGAGGCTCTTAGCTTTCACATATACTTGATTAGACTTGACCTGATTATAGTGAACCCGGCATGGGGTATTTTTGTTTTTCAACTAGCGATTCACTCAAAATAACTTCAATATGCAAACACAAACTATATTTGACTTTTCCCAAAATAAGGTTGAATTGTAACTACCTCACACTTCACTCGGTTAACTCATACTCTAAACCTGGACTGCACTTAGCTCAAACTTATCTCTTCGTGCATCACTCTACTTCAATCTTGCTAGATCTTCATGTGGGAGTAATTACTACTTCCAAGGGTGTGGCATGTTTGGTATGTTGGTGCTAAAAGTCATGGGAAACTTTATCGATGATATGGGAAAGATGGTACCAAGTGTGAAATAAGAGATTCAAATTTTTGTTCAATTAAATGTTAAAAAAAATATGGTAACCTCTCTGAATAGCTAGGATGTCTGTCTATAATAGAGGCTGCTGAGCTTGAGCTTAGAAGTGAAGTATGGTAGAAGCTGCCGTGTGCTTTTCCGAGGGTGAAGGTAAAAACTAAAATTGTCAAATTTTTAAGTCTAGTTCTTTTTTTAGACTGCTATATGCCAGTAAATTTATATAATGTATATATATATATATAGAATTGGTAATACCAATATATTTCTTGTAGCATGGGTTGAAGGCTGCCACATGCAACTGTATTATCCTAAACGCAAAGAACCCATAAGATAAAATTTGAACCTGAAACGAAAACAGGTACACGAAAGCCTTAGCAGTTAGCTGGCCAACAAGCCGCCCCCTAAAAGCTAATAAAAATATATTCTTTCATTTTTACACCAGAACCACTATTTTTTTTAACTATATTCTTTTCATTTTTACAAAAGGACCACCCTTCTTTTATGGCGGCCAACGTTTACCGATGTGATTATATATTATTTGTCAAATGGTCGTTTCAGACGTTTTCCTTGCGAAGCAAAACTTGTTTAGTGATACAGAGAGACAAATACTTTTTTCGTCTGAAAAAATAAATCCAATGTAAAAGGTGACGAGGGAGGAACACTTTTGCCAAAGGCTCTAAAGACATAAATCCAATGTAGTAGGTGACAAATGGGATAATAAAGAATATTTGACAAAATGTAAAGTACTTGGCTCAGTTAATCACGGTAATCACTTTACAATGTCCAGCCCTTATTGGGAGGGTTTGGTAGGGCTCTCCCACCATTTAGCTGGACCATATGAGATATCCATTGCATGCTCTCTCAAATCTTTCCTTTTCATAACCTTAGGCAGGTGTGTATTCTTGGTCGTTATATTCTGGTTATATACAGTATATCTGTTATTTCTGGTCCATGTCATTGTTTTTCGGAGTCTGGATCAGTATTAGTATCGTTGTATTCAGGCTGTGTAATTCTACGTCTGGGAGTTGCTGATTTCAACAACTGGATTGAAGGAGAATCCCATTAAACTGGACACGAACCTTTACCAGAAGACCTGTAGTTTCTACACTTAGATGGCCCTGATGGAGTTACGGGGCCCCTTGGAAGCGATATTAGCAACAGATTGTTCATGTCAATATTGTTATTATTTTCCATTTGATCTCCCTGAACTATGAATTTGAATTTCAACGGCCTGCAAGCGGAACATTCACTGAACATCGTGACCACCATAATCATAGCAATCAATATCACCACTCGTGCTGCCTTTCTCATTTCCATCTCTCTTTCAAGCTATATAATTCCTCTTTTCGCAGTCCCAGAATAAGCTATTGATTGCACCAATAACTATAACAGAAGAATATTAACAATAATATGAGTGTATATCAATCACAGAAGAATATTAACAATAATATGAGTGTATCCTAATCTTTACGTGCAAATATATAGCTTATATAGGAAATAATCACGCGGAGCATGGGGGAGGTGAAAATAGAGGACACGTCGGAGACTTTACAGTGTGGTCTTACGCGATTCCTTTGACTTATTCAAAGGAATTGAATGGACTATCAAACCCATGGGAATGTTAACAATTTCTTTTGCACACCCCTGGCTAGTAAAATTTGACTCTGATCGGAGAACACCCTCAACGACTGACAGCCTAAAATCTTTCTGGTTCAATATTTTTGGATGGACACGAAGAAGAGAACCATTCAAAAAACAATCTATTTACTTAGTTTTAGTATAAGCGCCGAATCTGGTCACACATGATGGGCGTACTTCTCATTCATCGATACATTTAGAAATTACGAAGTCAACTATTTTTAAAACTGGAATGACTTTCATTTTTAGTGTACAATTTTTTTAATATGGAGGGGCTAAAATGTTCTATGTAAACTTCTTCATCTCAGAAAAATTGCGATAAATGGTCTATCCATCGCATGTTTGATAAATCCAATATTTTATAAGTTTCAAATTAAAGAAAGAACGTATGTGTTATTTGAAGGTTTTTGTGTGTGGATTATTTATTGCATATTTTTGTAGTCAGCTTTTGTAATTAATAATAAGATTTATTTCCAACATATTTTTTATTAAAAAATATTATATTAATTTAATATAATTAAATATAAATTAAGAAAAAACGCCAAAAAAATATAAATAGACTAAAAAGATTTATTTAAAAAATCGAAATCTAAAAAACCCTTAAAATCAAAATTAATAATACAAAAATATTATAAATTTTTTTATAAATACCAATATTTAATAAATAAACATAATAAATTATACTATTTGATTTATAATTACAACATGTATTATATATAAAATATTATAAGATATTACAAAATATATGTAAATAAAATATATATAATTATTATAATTTACCATAAGATCATCAATATATAATATATAACATATAATAATAATTAAAATCATTATAATATAAATAATAATAATGATAAAGTATAGAAATAATAATGCCATATAATATTATAAGTAATGATAAAGTATAGTATAGTAATATAATATATATTAATACGAAATAGGTTATATACTATATTATAATGTAATAATTTAATATTTTATTATGATAAAATATTAACGAAATTAATAAGTTACTATGTTATTAATATAAAGGTAGGAAAGAAAATATATAGAGGATTAAAATTAAGAGAAGAAGACATGGAGGGATAGAAAAAAGAGAGAGAAAAGGGGACACAAGAAGAAGATAAAGAGAAAAGAATAAAAAGAAGGACTAGATAAAAGAGGTGGAAAAAGTCAAAGGGGATAATAGAAGGGAATCACACTTGAAAAATAATAATGAAGAATTTAGAAAGCAGAGCAAAAGAAGGAACCTACCATCAATGGATAATCAAGGACAAAAGTGGGTGTGCATGGGAGAAAGAAACCAAGGAAAAGGGAAGGAAAAGGGAAGGAAAAGGAAAGGGAAAGGCAAAAGCCTAGATTTGATTATCAAGAGTATAGCATTTTATGAGTAAAGGGAGGCAGTTCTCAGTAACTTACATTACTCCATCCTTATTGAGATTACTGGGATGCTTTACTATTTCCAAGGCTTTTCAAAACCTTCATTTGTAGTATTGGACTTCTTTAGCAATGATCTTTGCATCCTCTAGGCGTAAGTGATAATTAAAATTGGAAGAATTATTTGCAAGAGATGAGGAGTGTATTCTTCCATCTTTATGTCATCTTCATGTTACTTGATCCTTACTTCTAAGAAATGTCTTGTTTCTCCAATGCAATGCTTCCCAGATGAGCAAGAAACCTTGCAAAATCCTTCAAGTTGTAGGTGACTAATATCATCCTTGACATTTCTCATCTTATATAGCTTCGAAAGAGGATGCAATACATTTCTTTGTTAAGAACTTAGCAATCTTATTGGCGACACTATGGATGTTAGGGAGGAACGCTTTCCCATTAGAATCTTGGGAGTTGTGTTAGGGGGATGTGTTTTCAACTCTTTTGATGGCTCTAGTAATGTCCCTTCTTTTGTATCCAATACTTCAGAAGACCCTCATTAGATGGTCTATTTATTGAATAAAATGTTCCTTGTTAGTGTATTCAGAACTCCAATATTATAGACTAGATGGTAGTGTGAATAAACATGGACTCTAAGTCTCTACGTGTGTTTTCTTACTCAATACTTGATTCTCTAAGGTCCCATCATCATTTCTTGTGAGTGAAACATCTAGGAAAGCTATTCTTTTATCACTTCAAGTTCCATGGTGAACTCTTTTATCACTTCAAGTTCCATGGTGAACTTTATGTCTTCTGATACCATTCATGTGGTCTAGGAACCTACATTTTTCATTTCATCCATGTGGTCATTTCATGTTGGTATCAACAACGTACCTATTCCATATTTTTGGTTTAAAGGATTAAGTGTTGAAGGTTTTCTTGTCAAACATTTCGATGAAAACATTGGCAACAATGGGTTATAGAGGAGACCCCATTGCCATCATAATAGTTTTCTCAAAGTGTTCACCTTGGAAGTTGAGGAATGTATATTGAATGAAAACCTCAACAAATCTTGTAGTCTCTGGGTCTATTACTCTTTTAACAATATGTGTTCCTTTTTAAAAGGAATTTTGTTGAATAAAGAAACCAAACTAACACACATGATAATGTCATCTAGATCAAGATTTTATTCTTTAATAAGATTGACAAAATTGTTTTAATCATCGATGTAGGAACATGAGTTACCAACCAAAGGGATTAGGATGTTAGCTACATATTTTTCTATTTAATATATAGGGGATCCCATGGTGTTTATGGTTAGTCTCAAAGGAGCTCATTCCTTATTTATTTTGGGAAGTCTGTAAATCCTAGAGGCAATCTCATAGCAAGGAGTTAGTCACTTTTTTAATGTTTCTTCAAGCTTGGATTCCAGTGATGACCTTCTTTACTTCTTTTACTAACTTTAGAAATTAGTTTATCTTTCAATTTTTAATAGGTACCACTATTATAGAGGTGATATCTCATTTTTCTATGGTAATCATTCTTGGTCATTATTATACTGTCTCTCCCTTTGTCTAATTTTAAGATCCCAATGCTTTTAAGATTGTAATTTTTAATATTATTAATATATAAATAACATTTTTATTCATTTACATGTTAATTGGGTTTATTTTGGGTGATTGGTAAGAATGATTGTTATCCTTCCTAACCAATGTGAATAATATCATGTACTAAATATTTGTGAAATGTGTATGAGATAATTCTCAATGTTTCCTTTATAATATATATTTAATAAATCCTAAGGCTAAGTTAATAGATGTTGTATAGCCTAAGATTAAAAAATAACTAAGTGAAAGTATCCTATTCTCATATGTGAATGAATCACGAGGTGGAAAAGAGTGACAATCTCTATATACATATGGACAAGTTTCACACTAATGCCGATACTAAATTGTTATACTGTCAAATACTTCCTTGAAGATAAGAAGGTACCTAATAGAGCAGAAGGTAAACCTTAAGAAGTATAACATCACAAGAATGCGATCAATAGATTTTGTGAATACAAAACATAGAGAGAAGGATGTTCTCGTAGAAAGGAGAAAGAGGATTTATTTTATAGAAGTTAGGCATATGTGTCAATATTAAAACAATATTGGAAATATCAAACCATAAGTGCACGCGCATTTTGTTTCCACAAAAATAATAATGTGACCTTATATGAAATGCATACTCATTTTAAATGATTTACTTTCTATTAATATGTATGACTAGTGGTAGTTGTGGGATATTGTTATTGATCATGGAGGAAAAGAAACATATTTGAATGGGTTATGCGTAGAGCATCATATAAATAAGAAGAGGTATGGGCTATATTACTAGGGATGAGGCTCGTTGACAAAATTTATATCAAAATACTTATTAGTGTTTGGGGATTTAATATTAATTATCAAATTGATTCGTATTGCGTACTCATCGAGTGATGAGAAGATGGTTAAAATGGTAACGAGAATAAGAATGGAATTTAGTATGTTTAAAAGTATTACAAATGTTAACATGATAAGGTAGATCAAAGAAAATGTAGCCAATAAGGTCACTGAACTAGAATGCAACATTTTCAGAACAAAATGAAAGGTTTCATTCTACCCCATGCTTTAAGTTTTGACCCAAAGTCATGAATTGGACCTACATGAGAGGCAAATGGCATATTATATATGTAATGTTGGGTTAACCATGTAACATGATGACCAAAAGAACATTATACTTTAGGTACCCTCATAACACTCAATTTCTAATGTGGGAGAAAGCTCATTAATTATTTGTAAAGTTGAAATTAATTATCGGGAGGATACTAGATTTGGTTACAAGTTTGAAAGGTAAGGATTTTCTATGGTTTCTACTCTTATGGTTCCTTTATCTATTATATTTTGGTTCAAATTAGGACTCTATATTGGATGTTTGTTCTCTTTAGTTCGATTTTAGATGTTCTTCCTAGGACCTTTTCTCTAGTTTACACATATCTCCTCGATGTTTTCACGGGTCTAGTTTATTTAGTGTTAGTTGGTTCTTGTGTTTGGTGAGGGTAATTTTATTTTTGGTATATTTCGTCTTTGATCATTCCCTCTATATGTTCAAGAAAAATATATTAGTAGTGCATTCACACTCCTTTTACATATTTTGAAAATTTCCAAAGGGAATGTTATGTTAGAGCTTTAGCAAATGGAAGTGAGTGGTAATGAGTTTTATGTGGTATCATTAGTGTGGACCATGCACATCCTGTGAAGTTCTGATTGTATGATAATATCAACATTTAGAGAGATCTAAAATGGAAAGAATATTATACTAATAATAGGAACTCAAATTTTTTTATTATTAGGATGCCTTCCTAAAAAGAAGGCAAAATATCTTAATATTTGTACTCAAAAGAGACAAATTGAACATATTTAAGTTAAGTAAATGGTTGTCCAACAATTGGTTGTATGTTTGGTTAGAAACTCTACTACAATTAACTCAAATTCTAGCTTATCAGTTGGGTATACAAGGGTAGAGATGAAATATGATGAGATTATGTAGAAGCAATAGGAGGATGTCGATCATGTCGATTAATGTGGACAGAGAGAGAGAGAGAGAGAGGGAGATTCACTACCTCAATATTTATCATTTTATTATTATTTCATAAATAAAATTTGAGAGAAAAATACACATGATTTTTACCAAGAAAATGAATTAAACTATCTTTTGTGGCCAAACTCAATGTATACATTGTGTTATTAAAAAATTAGTCACAAAAGTTATAATTCTTTTGTCTCTTCCAACAACTTTTAATTATTTATTTATTTCTATATGGTTCATGGATCCTAGAGTTTGTGACTACTACATCCACACAATATTTGTATCAGGTAGACCCGCTTGAAGATATCACTTCCATTGGTTCAACCACAAATCATGACCTTGAGAGTGTCGAGATAATTGAACCCATCACTCCTTAATAACAAAGGTGTTTTAATGAAGATTATTCAACCAATTGAGCTAACCCTCAGGGCATTATCTCTTCCAAAATATGCAAGTTATTAGTTAATTTTCATTATTGTTCCATTGATACATAATTTTGAATAGTATATTAGTCAAAACGGTGTGCATATTATTTTTTAAGGATATTTTTTGGAGATAAAATGGGCTAATTTTTCATGGTTTCTTTTTCCAGAGAGACATTGTGCTATTAGAAAATTTCCCCTATGGATATGTGGATTCCTCCATAAATATTGCCTAGAAATATGTTGGAAAAAGGATAGACAATTCATAGATTCTAATCACTTAATATGTTTGGAAAAAAAAAGAGTGAGAAGATAATAGACATTCATGTTGGCCCAAAGGTCACACTAGGAGGGGGGTGGTGAATCAGTGTAAGAACAATTTTATCATATCATAAATTTTCATAATAAATCAACCATTTAGCATTGAATAATAACCATAAAAATCAATTCATCAGAAATATTAATGCATCATAAATTTACCATCACATTAATAACACATCATCACATCACAAGAGAAACTATTTTTACGTGGGAACCCATATAGGTGAAAACCACAAAACACTAATGAATTTTTGAGGTAAAAAATGGACCTAAAAAAAATGTACAACCAATTTTTTTTGTAAGAACCAATAGAATTCAAGATGATGATGTCAACCATGGGGGATGATTCACCATTTTTGGAGTAAAAAAAAAAAAAAAAAAAAAAAAAAAAAAAAAAAAAAAAAAAAAAAAAACCCTAATTTTTCAACTCTTGTTTTCAACTTATCTCCCTATGATTTTACTCAAATTTTGAGCAGGAGAACTCATTGGATGCAAAACTTAATTCTTTGTCTAATGAGTAACTGTGTTGCATATTTTCAATGGACCCTGCTACACAAAAAATGAGGAATACATGAAAAACATGATTCCAAACACATTTTTTCATGTATTTCTCATTTTTTGTGTAGTAGGGTCCATCGATAGTATCCGACATGAATTATCCTTGGTTGTGGAATTGAATTTTGCATCCAACAAGTGGTTATGCTCAAAATTTTAGTAAAATCGTAGGGAGATAAATTGAAAATATGATTTCGAAAGGTAAAATTTTCCCTCTAAAATTTGTGATGAAATCTATATTATTTTATTATTTCCACTATTATTTCGTAATATTCCTTAGGAGACCCATTTTATACCTAAAAAATTCTCTAATTCCTTCTTCTTTATCTTTAATTCATTACATAGATTTGCAGGCTAAGACCTCTTGCAGGCAACTTCCCCCAAGAAATGGAAGATGCCATTTATTGTAGGCTAGAACCTAATTGGGGAACCAATGTAGAAAGAATGAAAGAAACTTCTCACTATAGTCCATGACCTAATTAAGGCTCCAATCTTGATGATGAGTAAAATCCAACTTGATTGAGACTCCAACATTGTAAATGAGTAGGCTCTAACCTGCTCTAGGCTCCAACCTAATTTAGGCTTCAATCTCAATTGAGGCACCTACCTCCTTCTACAACTTCCTTGTCAACCTATATTTCATATCATTTTCAAATTGGATCTAGTTTCATCATATATCACTGTATCATAAGTAATGTCACAATATACAACTTTCAATATCTATGATTGCATAGTCTTTTAAAATTGGACCTTCAAACTTCATAAATTGTAAATTCTACAACTTTCAATAAATTAAATTCTCGACAATTTTTTACTAAACAAGCAAAGGAACATCGAAAGATCCAGGTTCCTACCCAATGGTTATGGAAGTTATGAAAAGTGGGTGGAGGGAAAAATAATTATTTATAAGATAATCAATATGTTCAGTTGAATACTCAATTAGAAGTGAAAGTCTGAAGACATTTATAATCTATAAATGACCTGCAACTCGAAAATGCACCAAATATTGCAAAGGAAATGTCATAAGTTGATAATATATGGAAGAAGAACATTGATGAAGACAGATGCAATATGTTATAAGTTGAGTGAAAGAAAAATCTCAATGTTGTTGTGGTTTGGTGTTTAGATATCTGAATGATATCTAAACTTCTGTGCATTGTAACACGGATCTCCGGAAACCATGAACGACATATGATAATAAAAAAATTATATATATATATATCCCCTTTACATAAACCAACATGCAATTTGGAATTTCACAAGTCCACACTCAAAACATGACAACAACCAACAACTAAAAGAAATTGACTTGGACAGAAAGCAATAACTTCACCTTCATTCTTGAGTTGCTTCTATTTATTTGAACTTGACTGATGACATTCTTTATCTGACAAGGAATCAAAATCATCACTAGTATTAAATTCATCCAACATGGACTTTGGATATTACACTGACATCTGTGTTTTTGTTGCCATGCGTGAAAAATATTGAGTTTCCTGTTGATAGTAGAATAAGATGTGTGCATGCTACTGAAGAACACATTCCTTATTAACCATTGTTACCTGACAAAAACCAAAGAGACAACACAATATCAGCATACACAAAATCCTCTACCGAAATATAATCATAACTTAGCAAAGAAGTCTAAAAGATGTTCTTAATTAATAAACTTTGTATTTGGAAATATTGTTTCTTTATATTTAAAAAGGACTATGTTGTACAACACTTCTGTCTATTTATCCAAGAAATTATATCATAGCATATGTTAGACAATAGAAATCTATAGTACCTAAAGTAAAAGACAAATTTTCTCAAGAAAATAGATTTACAAAAGAGATTTTAAAACTATAAGTTTGTTATCAAAGCTTTACTTAATTTAACAACAAACTAGTTGGAGTTTGAAAATCAAAATCATTCATAGGAAATGAATAGGACAATGGCCAAAGTCATTATTCATAGAAATAAAGCTAGAGTCACTATTTCCATTGCAGATAACTGAAATTTGGGCAGTGGTCTAACAATAGAGCTTATTTTCTAGGAAGACTCGTCAATACCATCATTTTTCTTCCATGATCTATTGTGTCTCTAGATCCAGATCAGATAGCTTGCCATTCCGAAGTTCTACCTTTCAAGTACTGATTTCTGGTTCACCCTTTAAAACAAATTTATACCACTCCATTTTTTTTTTGTTTTGTCAAGAGAATTGGCAGGACCTTCCCATCCTCTGTTTTACATAATCAATAACCGTCCATCAATGATATAAAGAATAATAGATACACAACGAAGGCCAATGTTATTCTTGTTGTATACCTATGTTCTAGGACTCATCTGACCTTACTGGTGCAAAGAGATCACCCTGAAAAAATAACATCCACGTGGAATTTAGAATTTTTTTAAAATCAAGCTCCAAGTAAACCAATCAAAATATGAACATCCTTTTAATCAATAAAATCTCTGACTTGAAATAAAAGTGGCCTAGAATTGAATGTTATATCAACCATTTCAAGTAACTAACATCGGGTGAGAAATACAATCCATGCATATTGGATTAGTGAAATAATCATTCTAGTAAAGCTAAAAAATAGATGACTTAGAGCTAAGAAATGCAAATAAATGGCTTAGAACTAAGACATGAGGTTTCCCTTTCAACCCTGTCATTAAATAACTCTTGTTTATGTCACTTACCATTAAAAAAATTTTGATACCAGGTGCAAGTGGTATTGTAACATTAACCTCTAATAGTCTGTTTCCACGACTAGTTCTCAAGATCCGCTCCATTACAAACATTTGGGGCTAGATAAGATACATGCAAAAACCATCAACATGAAAATCAAATCTACATCCTTGTAAAAAAAATGGGAGGAAAAAATATATCCACAAATTGAAATAGACTGTAGGATACCTCATTCCTGCAACATGATTATCTTGTCATGAACAATAAAAAAATAAATCACGAGAACTGTAATTTTTGCCAAATTTTGACAATGAAATATTTTGCATATTATATGAACAATTGATGAAAAAGGTTAGCTAAAGCTTGTCAGCATCAGGATTATAGTAAAACATAAAGGAACCACTCCAACACATATATAATCCTAAACATAAGCATCTATACATATAAGTATTTATTGAGGACATTGTATTTTGTGAAAATATGGAAGTCAAATCTTTGAAACAACACAATTTATGGTACCACTGCCTTATGAAGTCCATTCATTCGAGTATTTACAAAGTCCATTGAAGAATTTATTCAAAGTTCAAAGTTCAAACAATTAACATGTAGCCTAAAAAAGCTCAGATTTGAAAAACAGATAACCGAAAGATGTAGAGTATATATCTCACATTTATATATCCTAATTTCTAGACATTGAAATGACACTTTTTAGCATACTATTGTGAATTTAGCCCAAAATGCTAGAAAGAAGTATTGTTGGTTATTTTGCTAATATAAAATTTTTATACATGCATTTATTTAAACAATTAGCTTGGAATGTCAAACATATCTAAGGATGCACACAATATGTTGCATATTTAGTGCTCGTGTGTGAAATTGAGACAACTAAGTCCAACACTAGCAGTTTTCCTACAATATGCACTAGCAGAATAGGTGAACAATAGTGTTTTAGATATGTGTTATGAATATATGTATTGCAGGCCAATAAGAGTATGGTTGGAACATTCATGTCCAACCCTTCCAATTTTGACTATAATTTTCACTAGTCTAATAGGTGAACAATAGAACTGTAGGTGTGCATTATGTATCACTTACCTAAATCCAACACCTTCAACATAGAAATTTGAAAGAATATGTCTAGAACTGGTAGGTAATTTGTAAAATGAAAGAGTTGGATTGATTGTTTCTGGAGAAGACTAGATTGTTACATCATTCAATGTAAATTCATGACATTTTTCCAAGCTTAGATGGAACAAAAAGGAACCAAGCTAGAAGGTTATTTAAAGAACCCTTACTTAGCTAAGGTAAAATGTTAGCCCTTTTTTGTCAAAAAGCATAAATGCAAAAACTTTAAGAAATCCAGCGAAGAGACTGTAGAAATGTTCTTATCAAACCACTAATGTAAACAAAGCTAAGAAATATTGCTTTGTAGAAGAGATAGTCATGGTCAAATTAACATGAAAGTGGCCTTTTAGCATAGTTAATGCACTAGTGCTCATGTCGTAGTGTCCCAAGGCATGCTAGGGACTACAGGGATTGCTCATGCACATAAGGAGAAGAGGTGGGGAGACATCGAGTTGTAGTCAGGAGGGCTATAAGCGATGAGGGGCAGATACTTGAGGAACCCAACTTCTTGGATTATACCTTGCTACGGGAGCCCCAAAGAGAGAGTAGCAGGACTGGTGGATGTGGGTAGAGACGGATGCAGATGAAGCAGTAGAGAATTCTACAGTGCAGGAGTCCTCGGGCAGTGCGAGTCTAGTAGGTTACAATAGTGTGAGCCCTAGTTGAGGTCACAAAGGAACCCTAGCTACAGTCATGAAGGGAGACCTAGACATAGTCTTGAAGGAGCTTTAGCCATAGTCGAAAAGGCAGCCCTAGCTACAGTAAAAGGCAGCCCTAACCGCAGTCAAAAGGAGGCTTAGCCACAACAAGAGAGAGGCCTAAGACGCAGTATGGAGAGAGGCTTGAGATGTAGTCAAGAGAGACATAAAGACGCAGTAAATAGGGGCTAGATACATAGCAAAAGGAAGGCTCTTATCCACAGCAAAGGAGGCCTTAATCCATATCAAGAGCAAGGTCCTTATCAGCCATCAAGAAGAAGCATATAGCCACAATCAAGGAAGGTCTAAAGCAGCACCCATAGAGGCCCTAGACACAGTCAAATGGAGGCCCTAGCCACTATAATAAGTATCCATAAGACAACAAGAAAGAAGCCCTAGAAGCAACGTGGAATTCATAGGTTTTGCTGTAGGTACAACGTGTGAAAGAGAGGTTGTTTTGAGTGTTATTCTTCGGTGCTCTTGTAGGGAGAAGGGCCAAAGTTTGAAGTTTAAGATCACAGCAAGAAGAGGCATTCAATGTGGGTTAAATAGGGTTGTTCTTTAGCTATTGCAGGAAGACTGAAGGGTTGAAAAGAGGTTGAGTATCTTGCTTGAAGCTTCAACTAAAGGATGAAACTCAACTAAAGGATGACTTAGCTTAATAAAGTTCATGATGGCCTTTTACAATCATATACTAATGAGCAAACCCAACTCTTATTATTGGTACTTATCCTAGTGTCCTGATAGGTGGGATATAGAGGACAAATACAATATCCCTTTCTCCATTGCATTCCTCCCACCTTGAAAATCAAAAGGGGACATAATGAATTTTGTATACACATACTTGATAGATATATATTCCCAATCTCTTGCCATCTACTAGTTGTGCTTGCTTGAGCTAGGCTTAAGAAATTAGTCAATCTAGAGCATGCATATCCCTACTTATTCTCCACATGCCTCTAGGTGGATCTCTCTATCCCCATAGTGCCAGTAAAAGGGTTTGGGTATGGTAAGGGCTGCTAGCTAGTTTTCTGAACCTTTGTATTTACATCTATTTTCACCTGGCCTTACCATACTCTCATCTCTATGTATTCTCAAATTAAGCCAACTACACAATCAAAAACTTTGTTCTTGTGTGGTATCTCAAAATACTTTTCAAACATAAAATTACAACATACTGTCACAAGGAGACTAATCATGGTTTAACAAATCAAACTTGACATCTTACATTAACAATTTCCTTTTACGTGATGCCATTCTTCTGCCTAGGCCTTGGAACCATGCCTAAAGGCGTGTACTACATGACCGAGGGTTTGCACTACCAGTAAAATTAATTATAACTAATTATGAGAACATGATAGCATTGGTTATATACAATATTTCTTAAATTAAAGATTAGCTTCCTATATGAATTACAATGCACCAATAGAAACAAAGATAGTTTCCAACAAAAAGCGCCCAAAAAAGTAGCAAAAGTCATAGGAAACACTCATTTCGCTTCTTTGGTGCTGGTCTTTGAAGACCTCCACCACCATCATCAATTCCACATTCATCCTTCTACACCTCAAGAGTTGCAGGTACCACTCTGCCCCGGTTTCTTGAAATCTCTCTGGTAAGAGTCTCTGCAACCTTCTCAGAACAAGGAATCATAAGTCGATTGGTTCCGTGAGGCATCAACTCCTCAATACTTTCAATAGCTTCCATCATCAACTTCTAGGCTTTAAAATCAAACCGAAAAACAAATTGGCCATAAGAATCTTCTCCAGATGCCATTCTGTAGCTCTGGGAGCATTTTTGGGGACAACAAAATGTTTTCCATTTTCATCGAATTTTATTTCAACTCTACCATCCTTTACTAGAAATGATAATGGAAAGATGTTTTCTACTATATGGGAAAATGATATTCTATTTAGAACCAAATTCTCTAATTTGGCTTGCTTCTGTTTTCTCTAAATGTTAAATATGCTTTCCATATTCTTGTCTATTTCTAATTTTTCATCTTCCGGGGACTCTTTCACTGCTGCAGGTTGAGTGCTTTCTGTCGGCTTAGTCTGTTTTCTTTGTACTATAGCTCTCCTTTGCTTGGGTTCATTATCCATTGGTCCAAGCATAGTGCAAATTCCTGCCACATGCTGGAAAATAGAAGCAGCTAAAAGCCCAATATTTCTCCATGATATTTGTGTTTGATCGTCATTTCCTTCCAAAGACCTACTTCCATATGCATGGTCACTATAGTTTCTTAGAATATCACTACTAATAAAATCAACTGGAGTATCAACATCATTATTTTGTGATCTGTTAACAATAGTGAGGAGTGTGGATGTGAGATCAAAGAGTGTATCAACATTTGTAACTTGCTCACAATGTCTCTAAACAAAATTGTGCAAGCTTTCCACTTTGCTAATTATAGCCTCAAATTTGTCATATTCTATTTTTAAAATATTTTGTCTCTCCTTAGCAATCAAAGTCTTGAGGGGATGATAATGGTACCTTAATATATAGTGTTGCACCTTACTATGGTTGTTACCACTGCATGCAGTAGCATCTTCTTTCTCTCTCGGGGGCTTACTGTGGCATTGTTGTTATCCTTTTACCCCACGAGAGGAATCTTCTAGTGTATGACTCAATGTTTCTTCCTCTTTAACTCTAGCTTGGGTATCAAGCATTCTACCCAACCTTTCTATCAATTGCTTTTGGAGTTGATAGAAATGAAAATATTCAACCAAAGCTAGAAGGAAGGGCTTGAAATTGAGATTTCTGATTGAAGAAATGCCATGAAGTGGAAAGAGAGCAAGAAAATATTTTCATGTTGAATTGAAATGAGGGAGAGAAGGGAGTTGTGATTTCCCCTACCCTAAGAAGTTTGCTTTGTAATAGAAGAGGGATGAAGGCCCAGTACAGTGGATATAAAGTCCCAAGACATGTGCATTGTCGAATGAAATGCATAGGTGCAGTGTGCCAATTAAGCGTGAGGATTGGGAGAGGTGACATATGTGGGAGAGTGGCCATATTAATGAAGAATTGTATACATTGAGGAAGGACACCATTTGAATATTATTAGAATGTCAATTCTAATGTGGAGAGTTTCCAACACCACTTTCTCATCTACATGAGGGAGTTTACAATTTTTATATATTTGTCTCAGTCCCATGGTGAATATATTAGTGTGAGGACCCACTGTTTCATCATCCATATGTTGGATGCTTTGCTAAACTTGAGCTTTATAAGGAAATCTCTTTAGATATCCAAAACATCTTAGAAATTTATTTCAATAATTATTGTCTTGCAACAATGTTTATCGATGATAAATTGCTTGGTAATGTACACATGCATAGAAGAGTGTGACTAATGGCACGGATACTCGACCTTTCAGGTCGAAATGGCCACCTCTAAAGATAATATTTCGAATATCCTTTGAGCATTTATTTCAGATGGCATCCAAGAAGTTGGAGTGAAGACATCAAAGAACTCTATATTTTGACATATTCTAGTTGAATCACCAAACATGCAAGAGAAACTAAAACTAGGGGTTATATAAGTAATAGCCCCAGTGTATGGGAAATCCATGCTTTTAGAGGAATATTTCCGCATTTAATAACTGGATGAGGATGAATATTTCTGTTACACTATGTGTTGTTATTGATATGTTTGGACATTTTCGGTGAACACTTGGCCCATCTTCAAGAACATCCAATAATGTTCGAGTCCAAGATGGATTTAAAGAGATCATTTATCAAATTAGTTATCCAACTATGAAAGGCAATCAAGTTTTGGAAGAGATACATTGTAGTACTATCAAAGAAGATTGTGGACCATGTTAGAAAATGGATCAAAACGGTTTTCAGAATGTCTGCTAAAATTTGACATTTAGCATTGTCCTAACATTTCCTTATCAACTTTCATGGAGGCAAAAAGTGTCAGGAGAAACTTGCACAACAATGGCAGCCACTAGAATGAGAAACACAATGAATTAGAAAAATGGAATCTGTTGCTATGATGACACATGGGAAGATAATTATTACTCTCAACGTGGTTGTACAAAAAAAATAGTTTTTTCCTTTGAGTATAGTTGGTGTATCGTAATGTAGCGGTTGTTTCCCTGCTACAATAAAACAAATATATATCCATATCAAGGGGAAAGCATAACAGTAATATACCTTCAAATGATATGGGCTATGTGTTGTGCTCAACATCTAGGAAAGTCTTTATCAGTGATAGTGCGATGAAGCGATGGGTTCGGGTTTCCGTGCCCGTGCTGTTAAAGTATATCGATACAAGTGATGAAAAAACATATGTTCAATTCCCTGGAACATATCTTGTTTTCATTACTTGTCCAAGATAAATCGACGGCCATAGTTGAGAAACATAATCAAAAGAAAATAAATATGTAGTTTATTTAAACAAATGTGGCATGAGTGGAAAACATATGCACCAACTTACAAAATGCGAAAGTCAAAGTTCTGTATTAAAAGTTTTAAATGAAAAAAATTTCAAACAGTTTCTAGGAAGTTTAATGAATGCAACTGCCCAACACTCATCCAATGGCCATTCGAGGAGGGTCAAAGCCATCCATCAATATGAAGAGATCTATAAAAGAAAACAGGGACTTTGAATAAGTGATCCTTGATTTTTCAAACCCAAATGTTTCTCGATTATTAAGCAAGGACCTGACGAGTTAGTGAGGGTTTCCATTTTATTTTTGTTTCAATCTATTTTCATGCTTATATTTTTGCCAATATGATGTCATTGA
Organism: Pinus taeda; assembly: GCA_000404065.3. NCBI lineage: Eukaryota > Viridiplantae > Streptophyta > Pinopsida > Pinales > Pinaceae > Pinus > Pinus taeda. The sequence continues at coordinate 24,661 of APFE031135224.1, forward strand.
TGGACATTAATATACGACACTGCACCATACTCTGATTGTTACCATTGCATGCAGTAGCATCTTCATTCTCTCTCGAGGACTTACTGTGGCCTTGTTGTGATCTTTTTAGCCCATGAGAGGAATGTTGCAGTGTCTGACTCAATGTTTCTTCCTCTTTAACTCTATCTCAAGTACCAAGTTTTCTACCCATCCCTTCTATCACCTTCTTTTGGAGTTGATAGCAATGCAAAAATTCAACCAAAGCTAGAAGGAAGGGCTTGAAATCTATGTTAATAGAAACCAGAAATGGGAAACAAAATGAGAAACGACAACGAGATGAGTAACAGAGTTTGGAGATTTCACATTCAAGAAACGAGGAGAGAGAAAAACAAGACAAATATGAAACATACAACCAAACATTTGTTTCACATTCAAGAAACAAGGAGAGAGAAAAAACAAGAAAAATATGAAACATAAAACCAAGCATTCATCATTAACATTCTCGAATACTATGGTTCATAGGTAGTTGCTCATAGGCTTTAGCTACTCACAATTGTCACTCCTTAATACTTATAGTGATCAACAAAGCTTCCATTTCTCACTTAAGCCATCCTTGAATACCCATGTTTGATCCTCTAGGCTGGCAAATACAATAGTGAAGAAACACTTGGCACCGAATTCAAGTTTGATTTAGCCTTTGCATTTTCTGGGTGAGTACATGATCCCACATATATTGTATATATTCTTGGATGTGACATGAGTGGACCTCAAATTTGGGATCTATTGTATCATTTTCCACACAGTTATTGAGTTATTGTTTTCATGGTTGGGTAACAAGATGGTGGAGATTGAGTTGATCTCCATTGGATATAGAGCCAAAAATAGAGGGCTGTCTCGAACTATTCCCACTTGCAGAACCATAAATACTACAACATGTGTTTGAAGATAAAAGCTAAAGAGAAAGCTTTCAAAACTTTATCTTTAATCCATTATAATAGAAAAATAATCTTTATAATAATAAAAATATATTTTAAGAGTATAGTTGAACTAGATATTAAATGCTAGTTTGCGAGAAAAAAAATTAACTAAATTATTAACTACTAATTTAAAAAAATATATAAATATCTATACACATACTAATTATAAAAGAGAATATGATCCCTTTAGGTGTTGGTATCACCGAAATTAAGATGGATCTAGGCTAGTAAATATATTTACCATAATTATTGTTAAAGTGTATAATGGATATCTCATATTTGTATTTGCATTTATTAAATGTTTATTATATATATTTACCATAATTATTGTTAAAGTGTATAATGGATATCTCATATTTGTATTTGCATTTATTAAATGTTTATTATATGTAGTCATGTTTTATATTAATTATTTTAATGCATCATATATATGGTTTTGTATAGTAAATTTATTTTCATGTTAAATTTTAATAGTTTAATTTAGATATTCTTTCTTGATATCAGTTATCTTTTATTAATTTTCATTTTATTCTATTGGATCCATTAAAATTTGTTATGTGAGTCTATATTTCCAATTAACAAGTGTGGTTGATCAATATACATAAGTGAAATAATTATTAAATTGTGATTTTTTTTAATCTCTACTTAGTTAAATATTATATATAAATATCACTTGTGGTTATAACATACCAAACCATTCATTTTTAGTTGTTAAATATGATTATGTTAAAATAACTTTAAAACAAATGTTATCACCAATGGTCATAACTTACCAAACCATTCTTTTTTAGTCCCTAGATTTGTTTATGTTAAAATAACTTTTGAAAAAATGTCATGGCCAATAGTTTTGTTATATTCCATGGTTTTGTACTTTATATTCATTTAATTTGCTAGTTTTTGCACATGGTTTTGTTAGATTCCATGGTTCTGTATTTAATATTGATTTAATTTATTAATTTTTTCTCATCAATTTTCTTTCATAAATTAAAACAATCCAAAGAGACCTTGAAGTCTTCAAAAGAATGTCATAATATAGGTATTTTATTCTAGGCCCCTCTTAATATATTTTTGGTTGTTAGATTTTTGTGCCAAGAGACCCTTTCCACCTGGGGAATATGCTATAATATTTGGCATTTTAACTTAGTCAAAATAAAACAAAATCAAATCAAATAAAAAAATTAAAAAACATACAATTCTCAAGTGCATAGTTTTTTCTTGCCCATGGTTTTTTCCCATGGTACTCCTAACCCATGGTTTTTGTCCATGGTATTTTTCTGCTATGTAGCCTTTTCAAAGGCTAATAACTAAAGCAACCTAGATCCATTTTAACTGTGTCAAGCATTGAGAGAGAGAGAGAGAGAGAGAGAGAGAGAGAGAGAGAGATCTATGTTGGTTATTTATAGAGTATTTTCTTGTAGTAGTACTCCTATTTGTTTTGTATTTAAAATTTATTAAATGATGGATTTCTATTTTGTATTTTGATTTTTGAGACTTGTTTATTTTTATAAATTTACAATTATTTCTATCACCAGTTTTATGTAATTGTGAAACTTTCCATATTTATCATAGTTGAAATTATGTTTGTATTATAGACATATTAATCAATAGCTTGTTGCTCTTAAGCATAATTATTGCAAATTACCTAACATAATCTCTCTTATCACCGATGAAAAAGGTATTCATGGGATAAAACTATTAATGGGATGGATAATAGATAAATATTATTTTTTATATATTAAATTAATGTCTTTGTTGATGATATTTAATATTATAGATAGTCTAATAGTTGATACAAGTTTCTATAGGATGGTTTTATCAAAATCCTATTCCAATCATTTGAGAGGTTATAAACCAAACCAATGGAAAAAAAAAATATTGTGTCCGATGTTAAATATAAAATAATTAATTAGACGTAGAAAGAATTAACTAAATATTAACTACTAATTTCTACAAATAATATAAAAATATCTATATACATACTCATTTATAAAAATATATATAAAAAACCTTATACATTTAAATTTATATTTTTATATAAAAATACGCATTTTAAATATTAGATACAATCACTAAATCCACTTTAAAAAAAAGTAACACAAAAATAACATTTTTTTTTGTAAAAACTTAACCCATACAATGCTACAATGCTAACATCAATGGCTACAATAAAAAAAAAAAGATAACTTTAACTAATAAAATCACTCAATAATCAACGTTGTTAAAGATATATTAAGTATTATTTCAAGGTGTTGTCACTAGAGAGAACACCCAACCTATTTACAACAAACTTGTTCCGTTAGCACCTAAGCTATATATGATTGACTTCTAACCATAGACTATGAAAATGCTTTCAAAAACTATCCAGAAAACCAATGCTTTTTATGATTCATGTTGACGTGAAGAGATCCATATTGCAAATGAACCAGATTAACCTTTTCCATAAAACAATTTCAAGAAACGAACCATTTTTGGAAAACCCAGTTTCTTACATTAAAAAATGAAAACTATTGTATAAAACACAGTTTCCGTACCGTTCCATTTTTTATACAGTTTAACGAAGAGTTCCATTCTGTTTTTGGTAAGAGAGCTTGAAATTGAGATTTATGATTAAGAAAAGGAAAGAGAGCAAGAAAATCTTTTCGTGTTGCATTGAAATGAGGGAGGGCATGGAGTTACCCTGATAAGTCTACATTGTTGTTTTTTCCGGTTGTTTTCCTGGTATGGTATACTACCAAACTACTATTTTTGTAATTTTTGGTGTGGTATACTACCAAACGACTATAAGAGTTCACCGTATATTTAATATAAATTTCATTGCCAATATAGTAATTGTGGGGCTATTCATTTGAAGCTAAATTACCAAAACCCAAATAACCTAATTTTATGTGAAAAAGTTGGTAGATTGTTTGAAGCAATTGAAATCCAGGAAGGAATTAAAGGAGAGAAAGAGTACCTGTGCAAGTATTTTCCTGGGTTCCTAAAAGAAGACCAAGGTTTTTGATCCTTCCATCGTGGTCCTAATTTTCCCAGCGAAAATAGATCCATGTTTTGTGAGCAAGCCATTGAAGAGATCCTCCTCAATCTTATTTATCAATGCATCCAAATTCGACCATGACACAATCACTGCCAGTGAATTATTGCAACATTTCATGTGAAAATATAAAACAAATTTGTAAATCAATTTTAAGAATGGCCATCGATCTAGAAACACTAAAAATTCATCAAACTATTTGTACCTGTTTCCATATAGCCACAGATCGTATTGTGATGTGCCCATGGTCTTTCCTTTTTTTTCAACTACTCAACATACATTTCATGTGAAAATATAAAACAAATTTGCAAATCAATTCTAACAATGGTCATCCATCTAGAAACCCTAAAGATTGATCCAGCGACCTGTACCTATTTCCATATAGCCACAGATCAGATTGTACTATGCCCATGATCTTTCCTTATTTTTTTCAACTTCTAAACATTCATTAGAATACAGTAAGGCGGGGAAGAAAACTCGTTATGGTCCTTCCGTTTTTTTTCAACTACTCAATATTCATTCGAATACAATAAGGTAGAGAAGAAAACACGACATAATGGTCTATCCTCGTTTTTCAACTACTCAACATTCATTCGAATACACTAAGGTGGGGAAGAAAACACGGCAAAATGGTCTTTCCTTTTTTTTCAACTACTCAACATTCATTCGAATACACTAAGGCGCGAAAGAAAATGCAATAGAATTTTAATTTAGATGATCGTTAAATTTTTTAATTATAATTATTTATTTTTTATTAATTTTAAAAACATTATATTTTATGAATATATCAAAAGGCATGGAATGTATATTTTCTTATCTTATTGTATACTCATTTCAAAAAATTATGTTTTTTATTTTTCAAAATTACAAAATAATTAACCATGTTGTAAGTTTTAATTTTAAACAAATTTAGATTTGGATTTTATATAATTAAACCAAAAAAACTATAAATATTTTATTAATGTTTAATTATCTAATACTAATATTATGGATTTCCATGTTATTTAAACAAATGAGATTTGGCTTTATAATTATTATGTCAAACTTTAAATCTAAAAATTAACTTTTAACAATGCAATCTTTTATAACCAAATTGGATGTAGTTCATTGTTATGGTAGTAAAAAATGAATCTCATGAGTCAATTTGGTTGTAGTTCATTGTGATGGTAGTAAAAAATGAATCTCATGAGCCTGGTCCCACCCACACATTGGTATAGTGCCACCCAAGGAACCATTGATCTTTCTCCATGAATAGGTAATATTGTACCAAGAAGCACCATAATGTATGGCATTTCTATTTCCCACAGTTGAAAAAGCACCATAAATCCTTCTACATGAGCATTTTGCTTCCGTATTGTTGAACTAAAAATGGAAATACTTTCATGTGGCAACAAGAATTTCTAAAACCCTCATCCCCCCTATCACAATATATCTTAGAATCAATCATGTTGTAGTTTAGTATCCCTAGTAAGGATAGAGGAGTGTAGGGGAACAGAATATCAAAGTCAATGGGAAGCCAAGGGGAAAGGTTTGTGCATCTAAGAGGGATACCTGATTACATAGATGTGGTTTTCTAAGATTTTGCATTAATCAAATGTATATTTGAGGGGGAATTTAGCCATAAAAAAATGCTTGACTAAATTTTCATACACAAGGGTTGATTCTACTTCGAATTTTGATACTTTGTGTTTACTCACTTTAATGTCATTACATATAACTAATAATTTGTAAGTCCTTGTCTCATTTGATCTCATTTTATTTCAATTGTGAAGTGACAAAGCCTTGAACTCCAAATCCTCATAGCTAATATTTACAAAGTGTGCATTACCTCATTTCCTCTCATTTTACTAAAGTTAAAGGGAGCAACTATGCCTTAGCCCCAAACCCACACAACTAAGCTTCACATACTACAGAATCCTATCTGTTCTTGGTATTGCACTTGGTTTAGATATACTTTTCTTAGAAGAGAAGCAATGTCTCACTAAATACCTTAATGTTAACTTATCATCTGATCCCATTACATTTTCCAAGCATTAAGGACATTAATAAAATTTCAAAATTCAATTTCACACTCGTTTGATGGAATCACCATGTTCCATCAATTTTAGGTAAACTCTACAAATAAATGTAATTAATTATTTTGATTTTTTTCATTGATTCTAAATTAGCAAGTGAGAAAATTGCAGATGCATCTTTATTTTTAAAGTACAATCAGCCAAAAAAACTCATCAAAGACTAAAGATAGGTTAAAACCTTTATAGAGTGAAAATATTGTTGGTATCCTCCAAAATAACACTACTTTCAGAAGCTAGGTTCAAATTTTACCACAAATGCAAGAACCAAAGTGAGAAGCTTATTTTAAAGTTTTTATAACATGATATATTATAAAAAAAAATGAAGAAGAACACAATACAAAAAGTTTTGTATCTAGTATCATTCTAGATAGAAAAAGTACTCGTTAGGCTATCTATGACATGAGTAAGAATTGCCATCCACCTACTTTCAAAATCATCATGGAAATATAAACATTAAAAAAAGAATTGAATAGGCTACCAATGACTAAATAAGAGTTATTCCCCACCTTTCCAAACTATCATGTACATTTAAGCTATCATATTTTATCAACATCCGTTCTATGATGCAACACGTTACAACTTTCCATTATATTCATGCATTATATGAGTTGATGTACTTGTAAGGTGCATAGATTCCAAAATAATTGTCCAAATACCCATGTTTCCACTAAATTAATTGTTTAAGTAAGAGACGCATTCTATTCTAGGAAGCATGCATCAATCAAACACTACTCTACTCATAGTTTACAAACCCAACTAGTTTTTCATACACAAACACATTCAAGACTAATCCATAATAACAAACAATGCTAAAAAAAATATTCTTCATCAAACATCTACCAATGCATAAACAATGAGGAGACAAGAGACACATAGAATATGCAATCAACCAGGGTCGAAACCTCTCCAAGGTGAGAGGAAAACCCAAACGAGATCTTCTTCTTAATTAGACTTCAATTGACGAATACCAAGACCATGGCCTAGACCCTTCACTCAATGACCTCTCTAAGACCAAGTCACAAGCCTCCTTGATTCAACTTCCTTATTTTTCCTTGACTCAATGATGATCAGGCTTCTTCCTTCAATAACTCAACTATCCTTCAAATTCCAGTTCCATGGATCAGATCTGTAGTTCTTGGCCCTCTTGCATAAACCCTAAAACGTGTGGTTGACCAACCTTTTAAACCTTGATCTTCTTCGCTTGGATGGTATGAAATCTTATTATAATTCGGTGTGTAACCTAACTTATCTTCTTCCTTGATTCAAATACTTGGACAACAACAAGATCTTCGACCTTTTCTGTAGTAGATAGTTCTTTCTTCCTTCACACATGTGGATCTATTAGCCCTAAAACAGACCCATAAACAACACCAAAATCTTCTCTCTTTGTTTCCTTCTCTTGGTTGGTTATCTTCGCACTTCTTATTACAAACTTACTTAACCAACTTTTCTTATCCACAAATGGAGGATGATCTGCCCCATATATAGTGTTTTTTCCATCAAAAACATGTCCTAGGAAGTGTTAACAAGCGCTAGGGGAACACAAGGGAGCAATAGGTGAAAATAATGCATGCAAATGAACGATTAAGATTTTGTGACAAGAAGTGTTAGTGAGTTCCAAGTGTGTTAAGGAGGGAGTGATAAGGTATGCTAGGCAGTTTTAAGGCATATTAGAAGCCAGGGAAGCATGTCAAGATGTGTCAGGTGCTAGGGTGTGCCAATGCATGCCACAGAGTGTTATGAAGTGCTAGGGAAACATAAGGGAGCACTAGCTTCAAATGCATGGAAATGAATGACTAAGAGTGTGTGACAAGGAGTGTCAGCAAGTTCTAGGTGTGCTAAAGAGGGGACGCCAAGGTATGTTAGGTGGTTCCAAGAAATGCTAGAGTGTTAGGGTGACATGCCAAGGTATGCCAATGCATGTCAGGGTGTGCCAATGTGTGTGAGGGAGTGTTAGGGATTGCGACATAAAAACAAAGGAAAACTAGTTCAGAATGCATGGAAAAGAATGAATAAGAGTGTATGATAAGGAGTGTCAGTGAATTCCAAGTGTGCTCAGGAGGGAGTGACTAAGTTATATGCTAGGTAGTTCCAAGGCATGCAAGAGTTCTACAACATGTCAAGGAGTGGTACAGTATGATAGGGAGTGCTAAAGCATGCCATGGCATGTAGGGAATGCCAACATGTGCCACATACTGCCAAGGGATTGTTAGACATTCCAGGTGCTATGGCATGTTAAGATGTAAACTATGTTGCTTAGTTGTTTTATGGCCATGGTTAGACGTGAGCCTTGACTTGGTAATGTTAGGACTCTGAATTGTCTATTTTTGACCTTACATTTTGCTATGATATTACTCTTTTTTACCTATGAATTGAAACCCTTGATATCATTCTTGAACTCATCATCCCAAGGTATGAAGTAACTCTGCTCATTTGCTATATGATTAATTATTCAACACATATTCATGTTATCTTTACAATTAATTACCTAATTCACTGACAGTTGATTGGAATTGTTCAAAGTCCACAGAATCATGAGTCACAGTTGTTGCAACACCAGGAACAACAACTGTGCAGTTGCTGCAACACGAGAAGTAGCAACTGACTAAAGTGGGAAATGCCTTAATTCGCAATAGCAACTATCCGAAGATGGCAAGACTATACTCGGCCGATGATGATAAAGCAGGATCAAGTCAATCCAGCCACAGACGCGGGAACATCAAGAAAAGAACAAAGTATTTTAAGGACGGTTAAGATGCACCGAATCAGCAACAATAGCAGAGTAACCGAAGATAGCATGAGGAATCCGAGGAGATAGACGAAGATCATCTGTTTTGCAATAGCGGAAAGAACCGATTAACCAAGGATGACAAAGATAATACATGGTTGTAACAGTATGATGTAACAGGAATTGATTTCCTATTTTTGTACAAGAGAATTAAACTGTAGAACAATCTATTTTAATAGATGTCTCCTCTATAAACAGGAGACATCTACAGTTGGAAAACTAGCGCGTGATACTGAATCATTGTAATGCTGAAGGTCGGAACTTATGTTGTAATTGAACTCTTGGAAGATGAATAAAGTTTGGTTCTGAGCATTTCAATTTAGTAATTGTGTGCAGGGGAATCTTGTGAGAGGGACAGGGCCCACCTTCTTCATAAGATTCACCCCATTCTTTTCCTGTTAAGTGTGTGATAATTCTGTATGTGTTAGCCTTGCTTCTGGTATTTTTCTTTTGCTGATACGTTGTTCCTTTAGTCAATTGGCGCTGTGAGAAGTGTGTCACCGGTGAATAGGATTTTGGTGTGTATTGGCAACTGATCATAGAGGCAGGTGCTGGGCGTCCTTATTCTGAGGACAGGGTCCTGGTCCTCTGTTACAAACAGCCATCATTTTTCCGCAGATTTGTTATCTCTACTTAATTTCATTTCATTTTTGCAATAGTTTAAGACTGCTGTAACACAGAGTAAGTGTTTGATAGGAATTAGATTTGTTTTACTACAGCTTTTAATGCTTTTGAACTTAAAGTACATACAGTACGTGGTCACCTTTTAGATAAAAAGACTTTCCCGGGTTGACAAATTAATGTGTTGCTCAACTGTTAATCAATAACAATTCGAGCGACCAACAGGTAACTTCTTAAGTGAGATGAGATAAGATTGGGCATGAGTAGCCTAAGATGAGTTATAGTCCATTCTTAGGTGAACAAGGGATAGTATAGTTGTAGTAATTGTAACTCGGTCAAGATGTTGTAGTCGAGGTAGGACTTGGTTGGTTCCCAAGTCTTAAAACCAATAAGGGTAGTTATGAGGGCATGATAGCTAAGGAGTGTCAGGGCATGCCAAGGAATGAAAAGGTGTGATAACACATGCTAGACAATGCCAATGCATGTCGAGGAGTGTTGGGGAGTGTGAGGGCATCACCAGGGAGAACTAGGTCAAAGTGCATGGAAACAAACGAATAAGAGTGTCTTTCAGGTGTCCCAAGGACGAAGTCTATTATTATAATTTCATAATAGGACTTGCAATAGGTAAACCTACATTTACAATAAGGGAATGGAAAAAGAAATTTTAGACAAAGGGAGACTTTTGTCTAGGGACAACACTTTTTTTCAATGACTTGGTTGGTCTCCAAAGTCACAAAAAAAGTAAGGCTATCTATGAGGGCATGACAACTAGGGAGTGCCAAGGTGTGCAAGGAATTCTAGGAAGTGATAAAACATGCTAGAAAGTTCCAAGGCATGTTAGTCATTCTAGGACATGCCAAGTGCTAAGGCATGCCAAGAGGTGTCAGGTGCTAGGTTATGGCACCAACGCATTCTAGGGAGTGCCAGGGAAACACAAGGGAGGAATATTTTCAATTGCATGTAAATGAATGAATAAGAGTGTGTGATAGGGAGTGTTAGCAAGTTATGGGTGTGCTAAGGCATTGACTAGGTATGTTAGGTAGTGTTAGGGAAACATAAGGAAGGACTAGTTTCAATTGCATGGAAATGAATGAATAATAGTGTATGATATGGAGTGTTAGCAAGTTCTGGGTGTGCTAAGGAGCCATCCCTAGAAAACTTTTGGGAGGGTTTGGAGAAAATTATGTGTTTTGGTGCAGACGTGCAATTTTTTGTCTAGCAACACAACGAGCTGACGCTTTTCTTCTTCCTCAGGGCTCCAAATGATGTAAAATCAGCATTTTTGGAAAGCTTATGACCCCATATCAAACCCCATTTTCCAACTTTCCTGGTCTGGGGCTCAGGTTTTGAGAAATTTTCAAAAAAGAGGCAAAAAATCACCTTTCTTCCCCTCTCTTTCCATTTTGTTGTGCACCTGGAGACACCTTGGGAGAATGGCCACATCTCAGCCAAAAATTGGTCATTTTGAGTGAAGCAATACTCTAAAGACATCTACACTCTCCTATATTACCAGAAAATGCTTCTGATATGGATTTGGACTTCAGAAAGGCACTCAAAAATGGCCTCCAACAACTCCCTATACACCTGGAAATTTCTGAGATTTTTCTAAAATTTTCACTGTGTAATTTTTTGTAATTCCTAGTTTGACTCTGGTAAAAGTCAAAAGGGTGAAGTAGATGAATGTGAGGGGTAAAAGTAAATGTAAATAATGGGTTGTTAGTATTTATAAGTTGTTTTGATGTAAATTTGACCTCATTTATGAGAAAGGTTGGAGTCAAAGTTAATTGTAGAAGATGTTTTTAACTTTCCTAGACATTAGGGTTTGGTTAGAACACCTCATGGAACAGTTCCTAGACTCATTGATTCAACCCCTAAGAGTGGGGAGATGTTGTTTTGTTCTTTATCTATCAATTTCTTAGTGATAGAATGGGTTCAATTTCAGAGGAGAGAACTATTGTAGCTTGTACTTGGACATTTTCTGAAAAACAAAGGACACAATTTGCAACTATTATCTAGGAATTCATGTGCAGTAAGTTTGTGATATTATTTTTTCTCTGTTATAGATTTATATGAAAGATATTAATCTTCTCATTCCATTAATCAATTATTCAATGGTTTTCCTTACATTTTATAAACAAAATTCTTTGCATAAAGTTTTGTTTTGATGGAAAAATCATTGTGTTACTTTATTTCTTGCTTAATGAATTCATGTTTCATGCTCATTAATACCTTTCACTTCTTCTAAAAACTATACTACACCGAAAAAACCTAAGATGCATCACAAAATTAATGCTACCTTTCTCCTTTTTGTATTTTTTTTGGTAACCCTTTGATCCTTTGACCTAGCTACTTAGTTTTTCTCCCTTATCCAGCAATAAAAAACTAAATTTTCTGAAACCCACTTGAACCTAGCTATCTAGCCTAAAATCCTTTACATTCCAGTCATATCTTTGTTTTGATTTCATAGAGAGAGCCCTCTCTAGTTTGGTAGGACTAGCTACCAAACTAAAAGCTTGGTTTGTGATTACCTCTGCCGATCTCCTCATCAACGTGGGACATTGTGGAGGATAACAGAGGGCATGAAAACTAGGGAGTGCCAAGATGCTCTAGTGAATGTAATGTTCCCAAGTCATGGAAAAATGTAATGCTAGTTGTAAGGTCATGACTGCCAAGGTGTGTTAGGGAATTCTAGGGCATGTTAACATGTGACAGATAAGACAAAGACATCTCAAACAAGATAAGACGTGTCAAGTGCGAAGGCATGCCCAGATATACAAGGGTGTGACAATGCATGCCAGGGACTTTCAAGGAAACAAAAGGGAGGAACAAGTTAAACTACAAGTAAATGAGCACATAATAGGGTTAATAAGTCATTGATTTACCTTTTCCATGAGGGTCATGCTAGGAAAACCAACACTAGGTGCCAATAGGTGCCTAGTGCCAAGTGTCAATGTTTCTAAGTGCCAAATCTTCCTCTGTTTCTTCTCATCTAGTTTCCAATAATTTATCTCTAATAAAATTAATATTAAACCATGCCAAATCATACCAAGCCATCTCAACGCATGCAAAAATTCTAATACTTGCCAAGTGCCAACACGTTCCAAGTGCCAATGTGTGTCAGGGAGTGTGATGCATGCTATGAAGTGGAAGAGCATATCGAAGAGTGCTAAGGTGTGCTAGAGAGTGCCAATGCACGTTGAGGAGTGTTAGGGAGTACTAGAACAATACAAGGGAGCACTAGGTCAAAATTCATGGAAGTGAATGAATATAAGGGTGCGTCGGGGACAGTTAATGAGTGCTAGTTGTCATGCCAAGGGGGGAGTGACAAGGTATGCTAAGCACAGATAAGGTACGCCAGGTAATATAAGGGAATGTCAAGAAGTGCTAGAGTGTGCTAGGTATTTTTAGGGTGTGCTAGCATGTGCCAAATAGTTCCAAGGCATTCCAAGTGCTAAGACATGCTAGGATGTGTATAAATTCCCACTATAGATCAACAGATTATGCAATATACTAAAGCAAAATACAAGATCTACATCTACAAAAAACTTGTGGAAGCTTAATCAATTTTGAGCAAGATCAAATAGAACAGATATAACTAAGAATGAGAAAGAAATCACACATGAACACAGAAGAATACTCTGGGGAAAGCCTCAGCTAAAAACCCCGATCTCTGTATTATCATACAAGTGGAAATATGTTCAGATTACACAAAGCATTAACTCACAAGCTGTCATGCTCTCAGTACAATCCAATAATACAACTCAGAGACTAAATAGAGACAAGATATGCCTTCCCTCAGCCCTCCAAGTTTACTATTTCCTTGTGCAGTTTCTCTTGGGGTCCAATGCTGCCACCTATGTGAATTGGCCTCATTACACATTCATCAAACTCAAAAGTAACTGCATAATCTCCAAGGAATGAATTCCTTCTGCATGCAAGAGATATCCTCCATGGAATATTCCTGCAACTGATAGTACATTTTCCCATCACCTGATCTCAATTGTGTCTCTAACTGAGCTGACATGCATGAGTTGTTTATGAGAGAATATTCAGTTATCTGAAGTGCAACAGTTACATGCATGCATGCATTAACTAATTGAAATCACAATTAGTTCAACAAACTATTTGAACTAATCTAACTGGACTTAACTCGATTAACTGAGATAACTAATTACAACTCAAAGTACAACTCATAATGATCTCATTTAATCAAGGGATAACTTCCTCAATCAATGGAGAAACTATTGCATGTCCTCACATAAACTTCATGTTTGATTTCCTACAACTAATTAACTCGAGATGAATTAATTAATTATTTTACAAATAGCTGCTAAGATCAAATTCGGATTTTCATTCTCAATTTTACTTTAGGGACTAAGTAAAATTGGAATGTATCATGAAATTCTATTTATAGCAATGTTACTTTTAGCACTTCTATTTTTAGCATTTCTTGTTGTTATTTTCAACACTCCCTCTCAACAATAAAGGGATTATCAGTCACCCCAATCCTGTCTCTGTGGAACTTGAACTTGCATTTTGATAATGCCTTAGTCAAAATATCTACATCTTGTTCCTCGGTCACAACATACAACAACAACATTATCCTCTTCACCACACAATCTCGAAGATGATGGTACCGGATATCAATGTGCTTGGACCTGCCATGAAAAACTAGATAATCAGAGAGGTTGATACAACTTTGGTTATCGCAATAGATCATAGTTGGATCCATCCTCTAACCAAACAATCCCACTAGAATCTTCTACATCCAAATGGCCTCACATGCTACTTGAGTGGCAACCATGTATTCTGCCTCTGCTGAGCTAAGTGCAACTGACCTCTATTTCCTACTATACCAGGAAACAATAGCTAAACCCAGGTTGAAGATTCCTCCAGAAGTGCTCTTCCGGTCTGATGGACTCCCTACGCAATCCACATCTGTGAAGCCCTGAAGCTTCACTCCCTCTATCTGTTTGTACCATAATCCATATTAAGATGTGCCTCTGAGGTATCTCAGCACATGCTTTGTTGCCATCCAAAATAGCTTGGTAGGTTTAACCATAGCTTGACTTAGCTGGTTCACCACAAAGCATAAGTCTGGTCATGTGTTCACGGGATACATCAATGAACCCACTAGTTGCCGATAAACAGTAATAGCTACTACCTCACCTGAAGTATCATCCTCCTTCCTCCAGTTACCAGCTAGAGGAGTCTGCATGGGCTTGCAATTATCCATGTTGAATCACCTGAGTATCTCATTACCATACTTGCCTTGAGACACAAATACTTCCCCATCTTTCTGCCACACTTCCATGCCTAGAAAGTAGTGCATAAGACCCATGTATTTCGTCTTGAACTCTCTTGCAAGACTTGATCAATAGATCATCACATGTCAATATCAGATCATCCACATAAAGAATAATGATCAATGGCTTACCTTCTACCATGATGTGGTAAAGGTTCACATTTGCTTCACTCTTGGTGAAGCCCAACCCGATGAAATAGCTGTCGATCCTAGTGTACCAAGCATGAGTTGCTTGCTTCAGCCTATACAAAGCTCTCTTCAGTCGGCACACATGCGACTCATGATCGAAGGTCTCAAGACCTTCTGGCTACTCAATGTACACCTCTTCCTCTATATTCCCATTGAGGAACATTGCCTTCACATCCATTTGATGGATCTTCCAACCCATATAAGCTGGTAGTGCCAACATCGATCTGATAGTTGAGTACCTTGCTACAGGAGAAAAGGTCTCATCATAGTTGATCCCCTTGACCTATGAGAAACCATGGGAAACAAACCTTGTCTTATGTTTCTCAACACTGCCATTAGCTTCCTGCTTTACCTTGTAAAGCCATTTGGAACTCACCACTGACTTGTCCTAAGGTCTTGGGACAACATCCCACACACTGTTCCGAATGATGGAGTTGTACTCCTCTACCATTGCATCAACCCAGACTGGTTTCTGCACTGCCTCCTTGAATAAAGAAGGTTCAGACTCTACACACTCCTCAAATAGGGCCATGTAACCAGTGTACCGCTCGGGTGATCTCCTCTATCTGCGGTGAGAAGAAGGATGTCCCACATTCTCTCGCGCATAAATCATCAACCTGTTAGCTTCCCTTGAGCGTTTACACCCATCTCTAGAAGACTTAGCATGAATGGATGTCTCCACTCCTAGATCCTCTGCATGAGGCTGCTCTGCATCAATCTGAGGCTCCTCCTCCTTAGGAACTAAAAGTTCCTCCTCTACATGCAACTTGAGCTCCCTCTCAAGTGATACTCACATGGATTTCTACTTGTCGAACTTCAGACCTTTGTGTACCACTGTCCTCTCACTGGTAGGTAGGAAAACCTGATAGTTGTGGGGTGTATTAGTGTACCCCACAAGTATCCCCAACGCAGTTTTTGGATCTAGCTTCTTTCAGGCATCTTTGGTCACATGTCACTAAACCGATGATCTAAATATTCTGAAGTGACTCACATCTAGTCGCTTCCTAGAAAAGGCCTCCATAGGTGTCTTCATCCCTAGTATATGGTGCGGGCTTTGTTCTACAAGTATACTGTTGTATTGCATGCCTCAACCCACAAATGAAGTGGTATGATTTGGTGTTGCAACATCGCTCGAGTTGCTCCCACGATTGATTTGTTCTTCCTTTCAGCCACCCCATTCTGTTATGGGTTATGGGGTGCTATCAACTCTAGTTTAATTCCTTCTGTAGCGTAGAAGTCCTTAAACTATTGGGAGACATACTCTCCACCATTGTCACTACGCAAGGCTTTTATTTTCTTTCCAAATTATTTCTCTACCAAGGCTTTAAACTCAAAAAACCTCAAGAAGGTCTAATCCTTCTTTTGCATAAAGTATATCCAACATCTATGAGAAAAATCATCAATAAAAATAACATAGTATATTTGTTTAGTGGTCAAGGCTTTAGAGAATGGTCCACATACTTGTGTGAGAACTCGCTCTAGGATTCCTTGAGCTCTACTGTCTCAATCTTGAAAGGAATATTTTGCATACTTACCCAAGGTACAACCTTTGCATGTATCTATCTGCTCCAGTTTTCCCTTGGGGAGTTTGGTATAATTCTACTGCATGATCTTCAAGGCCCCATGGTGCAAGTGGCCCAATATTCTATGCCACATCTCGCCAATATCTTGGCTTTGCACCACATATACTTTGGAACTCAATGCAGCACATTTGTCTACCTCCAACTTGTAGAGATTCTTTACTCAAATCCCAATCCTCTTGGTCTGTCCAGTACCGATATGCTTCAGGAATACCTTTCCTTTGCTAAAGACTACATCATAGTCTTTGTCTTCTTGCATAGCGACAGACACAAGATTCTTCTTCAGACTCGATATATACTTTACATCAATCAGGGTGAGAGGAGAAACATGCTCCCTCTGAAACACAACCGTACCTTCACCTAAAACATGATACTTTCCATCATCGTCCATCTCGATCCACATCTGGAGGTCCTTCTCCTCCTGGGTATTAAAAAGATTCTTGTCTCCGGACATGTGGAAGGAGGCTCCACTGTCTAGGTACCAAAAACATCCCACCATGGATGAAACCATGCATGTGATGAGAGAGAAATCCAACTCGAACTCTGAGGCCAGTGCCTCACTGTTTGATCTCTTTGAGGATCCTTTCTTGGATTTCTTCTGTGGACAATTCATAGCATAATGGCCCACCTCATGACAATGAAAGCATCACACTTTTGATTTGTCAAACTTCTTCCCATCATGGGAAGAACTGGATTTGGGATGGGATGCCTTCCCTTTCCCTTTCCTTGCCTTACTCACTAAGGCTAGATTTTCTTCATCATCTTGCTTTGATGAAGATCCATCTCTGGTGCTTCTTCTTATCTCCTCCTACATTAGATCCGACCAAAGTCATTCCCAATCTAGGAGTTTCTCTCTTCCATTAATCGAGTCTTAGTAGCTATGCCAGCTCTTAGGAAGATGGAGGAGAGCAAGACTCACCATGTCATCATCGGCTATCGTGATCCCTACACTTCCAAGCTCATCCCTACAGGTGGTGAGCTTGTTCGGATATGTAGAGATCGTGTTGCCTTTTTCACACCTGATTTTCTGAGGCTCATCTTTTAGCGCCAACTTCCTCTAATCGTTGTTGTTCTGATATAGATATTTCAATGTTTTCCACATTGAAAATGGCGTCTCCTTCCCATGGATGCTTGAGACAATGTGGTCTTGAACTCCCTCCAGGAGGATTCTCCTCGCTCTAGCCACACATTTCTTCCATTCCTTCAATTCTATAGCATTAGCTGTTACTGGATTGGGGACTTCTTAATCAATGAAGTCCTTTAGACTGTTGTCCTCTAATACTACTTCCATGCAATCCTTCAAGGCTATATAATTCAAGCTACCATTAAGGGCATACTCAAGTCTTAAACTGCTGAACAGCATTGGGGAAATTTGAGATGTGATAAGAATTCGAATTCTATAATCAGGAACTTGAAACCTCAAACTTATCCCTTCTTTTTATATTGTTCTTTGCTTTAATCACCTTTTCTCTGATACCATGTAGAAATTCCCAATATAGATCAACAGATTATGCAATATACTAAAGAAAAATACAAGATATACTTCTACAACAAACTTGCAAAAGCTTAATCGATTTTGAGCAAGATCAAATAGAACACATATAACTAAGAATGAGAATGCAATCACACATGAATAGAGAAGAATACTCTGGGGAAAGCTTTATCTAAAAACCTCAATCTTTGTATTATCATACAAGTAGAAATATGTTAAGGTTACACAAAGAATTAGCTCACAATCTATCCTGCTCTCACTACAATCCAACAATACAACTCACAGACTGAATAGACACAAGATATGCCTTCCCTCAGCCCTCCAAACCTCCTATTCCCTTATGCAGCTTCTCTTCGGGTCCAACTCTACCACCTGTGTGAATTGGCCTCATCACACATTCATCAAACTCAAAAGTAACTGTGCAATATCCAAGGAATGAATTCCTTCTGCATGCAAGAGACATCCTCCATGGAATATTCCCAAAACTAATGTTACATTATCCCATCACATGATCTCAACTGGGTCTCTGATTGAATTGGCATGCATGATTTATTTATGAGAGAATATTCATTTATCTGAAGTGCAGCAGTTCCATGCATGCATGCATTAACTAACTGAACTCACAATTAGTTCAACAAACTATTTGAACTAATATAATTGGACTTAACTCAGTTAACTGAGCTAACTAATTACAACTCAAAGTACAACTCATCCTCATCTCCTTTAATCAAGGGATAACTTCCTCAATCAATGGAGAAATTGTTGCATGTCTTCACATAGACTTCATGTTTGATTTCCTACAACTAATTAACTCAAGATGAATTAATTAATTATTTTACAAACAGTTGCTAAGATCAAATTCGAATTTTAATTCTCAATTTTAGTTTAGGGACTAACTAAAATTGGAATGTATCTCGGAATGCTATTTATAGCAGTTCTATTTTTAGCATTTTTTGTTGCTATTTTCAATAGGTTGTGCATGGTGCCATAGTATGCCAATATGCGTCAAGGAGTTTCAAGGAAACAAAAGGAATAAACAAGATAAAATGCAACAAAATGAACACATAAGAGGGTTAATAAGTCGGGACTTTATCTTTTTCAAAAGGGGCATGCTAGGCACATTTATAATATGTTCCAATACATGCCAAGTGCCATTGTGTGCCAAGTTCTAATGCTTTTCAATGCATTATTTTTCCAAGGTGTTCTAGGGCATGCCAACACATGATAGGGGAGTACTATGCTATGCTAGGGCATGGAAACATGTGCTTGGGAATCCTACTCATGGCAATATGTTCTAGGTACAAAGATGTTCCAAAACATATGAGCTGCCAAGGAATGTTAGTGTACTGTTCCAAAGCATGTTAAGGTGTGCCATGAGTGTTGAGGAGTGCTAGGTCTCTCTCATTAATAGAATTGATAGAGCTTGATTATGTATTAAATAATATAGTTCCTACACACACTAGTGGAACTTTATTTAAAGGAAATTTACTAGATAATAAACCTAATAGAGATGAATCATGTGTTGACTCATAGGAAAACTATATTGTTATGACTTGAGGGAAATGATACACATTAATAATTCTTAACAAATTGACTGAATATTATAGCCACTATGACCTTGGACACATAATGAAAAATAATCCACAAGAATGGTCTTAAATTGTTATCTTTTGACAAAAAATATAGTAACAAGTATATAGCTTCATCAAAAACTCATTGGAATGATCAATGATGACGAACATTTTTTGACCGTCACCAAAAGTAACCAAAAAGAGCATTGATGAGTTTCAATAAAATATCATCACTAGAAGTGTCACGAAAAAGAGAATTAGTGATGGGCCTTTAACGACCCTCACCAGAAGTGTCATTGAAAATGGATTTGGTGACAAACCTTAAAGGACCATCACTATATACACTTACAACAACGATTTTTTAAAAACCATCACCATATGTGACATTGGTGACAGACCTTAAAGGTCTGTCATAGGCATCAAGCATCATAAAAAACTCATTGGAATGATCAATGATGACGAACATTTATTGACCGTCACCAAAAGTAACCAAAAAGATCATTGGTGATGGTCAATAAAATATCGTCACTAGAAGTGTCACCAAAGAGAGAATTGGTGATGGGCATTTAACGACCTTCACCAAAAGTATCACCAAAGAGAGAATTAGTGACGAACCTTTAACGACCCTCACCAAAAGTGTCATTGAAAATGGCTTTGGTGACAAACCTTAAAGGACCATCACTATATACTCTTACAACAACACTTTTTTAAAGACCATCACCATATATCACATTGGTGACGGACCTTAAAGTTCTGTCACAGGCATGACCCTCACCAATGACCTTTTTTCTTGTAGTGTGGATGTTGTTTAAATGGACATGATACCAAGTATTTTCAATTTCATAGCTAAAAGACAAAACACAATCAAAGGAAACATTCAAAAAATAGTCAAAATAAAAAAGAGAGGATATCATGGAATGGACATTGCAATTATAAAAAATATGCTTACCTACCCACCAGTGTCTTCTCTAGCATTCCTAAAAAAATTGTTTGCCCAATATAACCATGAGTTGAAATAATCACAACATTAAAAACCATAGTAATCACTACTCGAAACATTTCCAAAGTCGATGGCTCAAGTACCTCATCTCCCCTTGTATTGACCAACCATATGATGTACAAATTCAAATACCATAAGCTATTTTTTCAAGAAAATCCTTAACAATTGAATTTCGAGATATTTCTTCCACAATAATCTATTTAAAAACAGTAAGAAATCATTTATTCATGAAATTGATATGATGGTAGAAATTTAAAACAATATACATTAAAAATTGTGTAAAATGTTAGCAAGTGAATTTGAAAACAAGTAGATTAGGAAATGAATTCATATTGTGTTGCCAAGCCATTGTTCTCCTCTTTCTTCAATTCTTGCTTCTTACTAATAATATTGAGTTCCACTTCTGAAAATGAAAGAATATACAATATAGAAGATAAGATATGAAAGACAATGAACACTAGAATATAATCTAAAGTAGACTATATATATTTTATAATAGCGAATTGTCAAGAAAATTATAAAGATAAACATTGTCAAAAAATTAATAAAACTCTCATTTATATGTTGAGTCCCATATAGCCATGTATTTTACAATGTCTAAAATTAGCCTTATAGATTATTTGTCTACTCAAAAATCGAAAACAATAAAATTATTGTTACATTTATTAAGAGTTTCCAACTTAGGGCCAAATTCCATTGAAATAATCTAAAAAGTGCTTCCCTTACTTTATTACAAGCATTTCCACACTTAGGGGCTGACTTTTCCATGATATGTATTTCACTGTCCTCATATGTAGAGCATGGTGGTAGTTATGTAGGTTGCATTTGTACATAATTGAACAAAAGATGCCAAAAATGCTTGAAATTAACTAAGTTGCAAGGTATTTTTCCTATCATTAAAAAATATAAGTGGTTTTATTTCTTATTATTTTTATTTCTTTTTATAAACAAAGGCATAATCAACAATTAGGGGAATTGGAAACACCCCTATAGGTTGGAAAGAGAAATATTTGCTTTGGAAATATTTCTAGTATTTTTTGAGGAATTTCTAAGGTGTTTTGGTTTACATTTCTAATGGTGAAATATTAGTGTGGGGTGGGGGGTGGGGGAGAGTTTCCTACTGCTTAGTTGTTGAAAAATTCATTCCCTCCTATCTTAGAGGTTTTCTTATCTAATCTTTCTTGGAAGGAATGTGTTGGCTTGTTAGTAATCTTTGCTTAAGTCTTATTTTTACTAAAGTTGCACATAACATACACACACAAAATTATTGTAGAGTGTGTCTGCAAGAACATGTTTGAGAATTTCTTGAAGGAAGTTGAAGGAAATTGGACATGAGTCTCTTGAAGTTCTATGTAAAGGAAATAGCTGGATGATCACATATTTGTGTCTTGGGGGAGGGGGGTGGTGGCGTAGGCTACTATCTTGTGCCAAGAGTTCTGGAGAGATGAGGTTCATAGTTTCGGTGATATACATTTGGAAATATATGAGGTGTTTGTCAAAGAGAAAAGAATATACATCATGATAAGAGATACACATCATCATCATATATAGACACTCTCAAGGTCACAATAGAAGCAATAGTGTAAGTGGAGAAGGAAGTTGAAGGCATCTCTTCCAAGTCAACATTGACATATAAGGAGGCAATACACATGAAGGACATGCTTTTTCTTGTTGAGAAGAATATACATAACAATCTCTTGGTTTGGAGCTATTAATATCTCTTCCATTATAAAATAAGATCATTTTCACTTTGTTTTATATATAGTGCTACTTCTCCTTTGATTAACACTTACATAGATTTAAGAAACATATCTGACCCCCCAAAACTATTCACATTCAACTCATCTCATAGGGACACTAAGATTACCATTGTTACTTGTAATTTATATTTTCTCACTTTTATCCTTAGCACACATTCTACAAGGCGTATTACAATTTTGATAGCATTATATTCCATTGAGATTATCACAAACAATTTGAAATTTATTTGTACAGAAACCCTACCATTTACTATTTATGTGCAATTATGGATTTAACTAAAAGTTCAAATTCAAAACATATTACAAGTTTCAATAAAAGTCGTAAATTTGAGAATAGGTGCTAACCATACATTTTCTCTTTATTGTTGAGATCAATTTATACTTACTTATTCATAGTGTCATCCCAAAAAAGTGAGGCAACATCAAAATTTGAGTGAAGGTATCCTAGCCAACAATTGGAACTTGAGATAAGCCCAATGCTCCATGCAAGCATTAATACAACTACCAACTTCAATTCTATGATCTTTCACTCTGCAAATTAAACAAAATACTCGACAAAATTGATAAAAAATAACAAGGAAAAAACGCCCATCAAAATTACCAAAAATAAACGAGAACAAAGCACCCATCAAAATTGCTAATAAAACACCACTAAGGAAAACATGATGCTACAAACAATGATGAAAATGCACACAAGATTTAGTAATTTCATGCTTTACCATTTGTTCCAAAATTTAGTGTATTTGGGCTTCAAGAAAAAACATAAGCCAAACGCATTTGGAACTTTTAAATCACTAAAACTCCATCATCATTGTTTTAGCAATTTTATTAAGAGAAACATCAATATAACTACAAAGAGTTCATGAAAAATATAGAGAAAAATGTGAAGAAAGTTCAATGTGGTCGCAAAGAGTCCATGGAGAATTTACATAAAAAAAATAGGAATTTATATTAAGACAGTGGACTAATATTATTGAACCTCACTTCTAAATTCTGTCGAGCAGCCTACTAGGGAAAGAAATACATAGTCGAGGAGTTTAACCAGGCACTGTATCCCTTACATTTCATATGTTTAGGGATCAGTTTACACAAGTATATCACTTAACTATATGTGATGTGTCTCCCTTAAAATTAAACACAACATTTGATTTAGAGGGGTTATATGTAATAATTACATGGTGCAATGAACTATTAAGGCAATTTCCAAAAGAAACAAATTGTCAAAAATAATTTTTGAACTTAGATGATTTGTGATCTATGATGGCCAATCAATCATGTTAACCATATTTGAAGTTCAAGAAGCATTTTTCCAAGATCTTTTCTACTCATTTATGCTATTAGTAGTGCTTTAATTGACACTTTTTGAGGTAGTAAAAATCTCACTATTGAGAACTATAGCTCAAACATGAAATTCTGCATAGGTTTAGTGTGAACACAAGAAATAGTTTGAGATCATTTTGAAAAATAATTCTATTTTTGGAAAAGTAATTCTATTTTGTAATTCACTTTAGTAAAAAAATTGAAATTATTATGTTTAGCAGTTGAGCTTAAGATTGTATCTCATGCATAACTTCGACTGGGATTAACCTTAAAAATAGATTCTTTGCTAAAAGTATATATAGAGGGAAAGGTAAAGGCTTTCAAAAAACTTGGGAAATTGAGTAGGTTGAGCAACATAGAGGGAGAGAGAGCAAGTAACTAGGAAAGTGATGTTTCCAACAACACTCAATCCCATACGATCACATGGATATCACAATATAGATTTGTACAATCATACATATAATATTGTTTAATCCATACAATTATATATATAATGAATTCCATACATGTGTCTATATAGTTTGTATGGGAAGGCCAAACATATATATAGCAAGCATTTTGGTCATTCCAATGTGTGTTTTGTATCAATATTGTGTATGTATAGTTAGTATGGGCACGACAGATCTAGTCAAAGTTTGATTATGATTGTAACTTAATATGACCTAAGGAACTAATGAAAACCAACAATTATAGCCCAACAAATATCGGAGGGAAAAAGAAAATCCCCTTTAAAATGAAATGAACAATGAGTACAACTGCAACATCAAATGAGATAAACATAGATGTACAAGAGTGTTATCCCAAGAAGAAAAACCCTAGAAAGTGAAGAAGGGGCAGTAAAAGAAGCATTGCCTGAAATAATGAGCCGCTACGACTAAAGGAGGTAGACATTCCTTCTCAACATTCGACTTAATCATATGGACATCAACACAGCGTGTCTGTCAAATAATTTCCTCTAGAAAGATGATTGGACTAATATGACTGTGGTGAGTAATCCTTGCTGACATCAAACTGCTCTTTATTACTAGTTGAAGTGGAGGTGAAAGAGGAAGTAGAATTACTCCTCACATACAGGGTTCAAGAAATCCTACTATATGGGGAGAAACTAGTAATTCTTCTCAAAGAAGACATTCTATAGTGGTGATGCTTCTAAAAAGCTTTGTTTCTCATAAGCGTGGTCAATGTGGCACAGTCTGGAGCCTTGTTGGTACGGGCCAGGCAAAAATGTTGGATAGTTCTTACATTGTCCAACCAAGTGTCATGAAGAATTTCAATCCCCCATTGTCCTAGATTTGATGAAAATAGGAGGCATTGTGGGTAGTTTCTCTAGAATTTCTTTGAAATAGGAACAATATGAGAGAAAATGTATCTCTAATTTGTAAGGAAAGGCATTTTTGATTGAAGTGTTTGAATAATGTTGATAAAATTCTACCCAAGTCCCTATATATGCAATAAAACATCCCTCTTATCTCATATATACATGATATTTAAACATAAAGTGATCCCTAGTCTCTACCTCAGGCAAAGAGCAAAGTCTACAAATCATTTCTCCCAGGGGAAGATGGTGATTTATCTTAACCCTCAACTAATGTGAGGACATCTGAAGCTACCAAGAGGAAAGGGAAGCCCAACATATGCAACTGGAGATAGTATGGCCAAACAAGAGAGAGAATTGTGCCTTCATTTATTTAATTCTTATACTATATTTTTGACAGATGAGTGATTAAAGATGTATAAAGGAGAGAACTACACATGTTTATATTCACTTCTTATTCCATATTCCCAACTGAAAGACATTTATTTTGTCTGGTGATTACCCTGATAATCATGATTGTGATACTACATTAGTCCCATCATACCCAAGCCTTCTTAAGGCTATCTATTATAAGTTATGATCTGGTTTCAGTTGATAGGGCTCCCATATCATGGGTTGCTAAAACTGACTTTGCATTTATTGTCCTGTCCTTTTCTAAAAGATCCATCATAATTGGTAGGCTATCCACTTTGTCCTCCATGACAACTTTACCTCTACTACCCACATCTCCAATTGGGCATCAATGCCCAAGCTTGTAGGTGGAATTTTCCAACTAGTGTCTAGATATGAATTTGCATGAAGTCTTCATGATTAATCCCCATTGACGGTATCCTGCATCTAGGTACATGCAACTAGATAAGTAGTCACTTGGAAAGTCCAATTTAAAGTTTAAACATTGTGATTCATAACTTCTAATGTAAACACATTGTCTCATCTATATCAAACTGCAATGAAGATAGTTATTCTTTGTATTTACATGGATTTTGTCATTTGATTCCAATGAACTATTGGATCCCGTCATATTTTCCTTTTTCAAGTTTTTGACAACATAGCTATTGGGCACAAATAAAATGGCATAGAATGTGCACAAAACACAGGAATGCCAAGAAGACCCACTTTGTCCTCCATTCCAACTTTACCTCTACTTCCCACATCTCCCATTGGGAATCAATGCCTAAGCTAGTAGGTGGCATTTTCCAACCAATGGTTGGATATGAATTTTCATGAAGCCCTCATGACCAATCCATGTTCAGGGTCACCTACATCTAGGTACATGCAACCATAGTAGGAATCACTTGGAAAGTGCAGTTTAAAGTTTAAACACCGTGATTCATAATTTGGAATGTAGACACATTGTCTCATCTATATCAAATTGCTATCAAGATAGTTATTCTTTGTGTTTACATGGAATTTTTCATTTGATTCCAATGAATTGTAGGATCCCCTAGTATTTTCCTTCTGCGTGGATAGCATAATACATATTTGTACAATCATACAGATAGTATTTTTCAGATCCACACATTTATATATAAAGTCCATGCATGTGTCCATAAAAATTTTATGGGAAGGTCAAACATCTATATAACAATGGTTTTATTTAGTCTAATGTGTATTTGGTATCCATGCATGTGTCTATATAGTTCGTATGGGCAGGAAATATCTGGTCAAAGTTTGATCAAATTTGTAACTTAATATGACCTAAGGAACTAGTGACAACCAACCATTGTAGCCAAACAAAAGATAGGAGGGAAGAAGAAAATCCCCTTTAAAATGAAATCGATAGTGAGTACAAGAGCAACATCAAAATAGATAAACATTGGTGTCCAAGAGTGTTGTCCTAAGAAGGAAAACCCTAGAAAGTGAAGAAGGAGAAGTAAAAGAAGAATTGCTTGAGCTAAGGTGCCACTACCACTAGATTAGGAGGTATACATTCCTTCTCATCATTCAGCTTAATGGTATGGACATCAACACCACATGTTTTCCAAATAATTTAATCTAGAAAGATGACTAGACTAATAGGGCTATGGTGAGAAATCCTGGCTGACATCAAACTGCTCTTGATTATTAGTTGAAGTGGAGGCAGAATAAGTAGAACCACTCATCACATATAGTGTTGAAGAAATCCTACTGGATGGGGAGAAACTAGTAATGCTTCTCTGAGTAGGAGTTCTGCAGTGGAGATGCTTCTGAGAAGCTTTGTTTCTCATAAGTACCCTCAATGTGGAACAGTATGGAGCCTTGGTGGTATTGGATAGGGAGCAATGATGGATGGTTATTACATTTTTCAACCAAGTTTCATGAAGAATTTCAATCCCCCACTATCCTGGATCTAATGAAAAGATGAGGTGTTGTGGGTAGCTGCTCTAGAATTTCTCTAAAATAGGTACAATCTCAGAGAAAACATATGTTTAATTTGCAAGGTAAGGCATTGTTGATTGAAGTGCTTGAAGAATGTTCAAAAATTCTACCCCGGGTCCAGTAGATGCAATAAAACCTCCTTCTTATCTCATTTAGACAATAAATTTAAACATAAAGTGCTCCTTAGTCTCTACCTCACATAAAGAGAAAAGTTTGTAAATCATTTATACAGGGGAAGATGGTGATCTATCTCAACCATCAACTAATTTGAGCACATATAAATATTCTGAGAGGAAAGGGCAGCCCAATAGATGAAATTGGAGATAGTATGGCCAAACAAAGGAGAGAAATGTGCCTTCTGTTGTTTAGTTCTTGTTCCATATTTCTTATAGATAAGTGATTAAAGATGTATGGAGGAGAGAAATACACATATTTCTATTCACTTGTTCTTCCATATTCCCAACTCATTTCTCCTCGAGCAAGAGATTTGTTTTGTCTCGTGATTACCTTGATAATCATGACTGTGATAATGCATTAGTGCCACCATACCAAAGCATTCTTGTTGTTGTCTGTTATAAGTTATGATCTAGTTTCAGTTGATGGGGCTGCCATCTCATGGGTTGTTGAAACTGACTTTTCATTCATTTTCTAGTCCTTTTTCTATAGATGTGTATATAGCAGAGATCTTGGCAATACTTAGTAATACTTTGCTATTTGCATATCTTGATGAAGAAAATATTTTCATTCTTACTCCCACTTAGGTAGACCAAAAGCCTAAGATTGTCTTTTCAAAGTGTATATCTGGAAGCTTTCTCATCATGAGATCCATCCACTTTGTAGATAATAATTTGATGTAATCAAACATGTCATAATTTAGGCACTGCGCTTCCATAAACAGGGATGTCGTTTTCTCTGAAAGGTCAACAAGCTCTTTGGGACTCAATATGTAATCAATAGTCTCTTATTCATTTTACTCAAATTCATAAGGGAGCTTCAAAGGAGCTTTATATGCATCATAAGTCAATAATGCAAGAAAGGATACTTTCATGGTCCTATCCTTTTGAGGTGAAATATTAGGGAGCCTATCACGATCTTCTCAAGTTGTCTATATCTAGATAGCAACTTATTCATTTCATCATACCTGTTTTATTTTTTTTATGATGGCCTTCAAAAAAAACTCCCTCTGGAGAGGATAATCTTCTACACCCACTATATCTAGAGACAAATGATCTTGCATGAAGCATAGATATCAAGTTTGTCTGCAATTGTATAAAGTACCAAGGTTTTCCATTTTGACAGGGATTTTATAGCTCCCTCTAAGGTCTTACCTAAGTTTGACATTCAAATTTTCTCCTCTTCTTTAATATGAGATATTAATATGTTGTATTCATAGTACCTCAATATTATAGGTACTCTGACTTCATGGAGATTCCAGGAGGTTTGATTTGAGATTGCTTTGGAATGATCTGCTCCAATTCTGATTAAACCAAGGTGACTAGCCTTTATTAGTATTGTTCCAAACATCTTTAGACATATCAAAGAGGACCTGTATTTCTAGACTTGAATTCAATCATCCTTCCACCATACCTCTGCAACAGTGGAGAAATTCTGAACATAATGGGACTGCTGCTAGATATATCCCAATCTTCTTTTTGTTGAACAAGACTTCTACATGGATTAATCTTTTACCTACTGGAAATTTGCTTCAACTGAACCCTTAACTATAGAAGATTTGATTTTATTAAAAATCTTGTGGAATTGCTTGCCATATCAATCTGGGAGACTTCCCTTATATCTATTATCCCTGAGTTTTGAAGAAACCCTTCCTTAATTAGTTGAGATAGAATGTACAATGAGATATACCAACAAAACTCGTGGAGTAAATACTAAATATAATTCAGTTCACAATTATATTTGTGAACTGAATGAAATAAATAAGAGAGACGTTGTGATTGTTGTTTCTATTCATCTCTGAAGAAAATTGAGTATGATTTACCTGAGGTTGGTTGTGACTTATGTTCATCCTTGAAGAAAATTGAGCTTGATTTACTTGGTGATCTGCTTTATGCCTTTGCTAAATATTGTTACACTGTTCACTGTTCTTTGTTGCATCAAGATAGCTTTTAGTGGAGGTTGATGGCTTTTGTGATTGAGATGCTTCTTCCGTATATCCAAGACCTATCTTTATCAGAGGAGAATGATACACTTTGATAATTTCATTTAAGGTTTCTAATCCATTAGCAAATCTAAGATTAAGAGATTTTGCTTTCTCAAGATCCTTTCTTAGACTCACAATTTCACATTCTAGTTTTTCATTATGTTTTTCTCTTTCAGCAAGTTGATATGTCAAGGTACCTATAATCATATTCTTTTCTTCTAAATAGATTTTGAGTTTAGAGATTTCTTCATGAAGGTCATCTTCTCCTAAAGCATCCCAAAAATTATCATCTTCATAAGCCATTAGAAGTCTATAGTCATTATTGTTTTCATCTTCATCACTATTTGATAAACCATCGATATCTTCATCAGTATAGTAACTCTTTTTACTTACACTTTGTTTTCTATTCCATTTTGTAGATTCCTTCCCTTTATCAAATTTATCTTTATTAGGACATTTGGTAGAATAATGACTGACTCTACCATAGGCAAAACATTTGAAAGGTAGTTTATCTCTAAATATTTCAGAACCCCGTTGAAGCTCCTTGACAAAGTTTACTTCATCTTCTTCTTTTGAAATATGTCCTGATTCATTGAGTTCTTCTTTTCCTTTTGCTGAAGCTTTAAATCTGGCTTCTCTCATATCTAATGGCCCTCCTTTTCTCATCTCAAAGGAATTTAATATTCCGTGAAGTTGTGTCATAGTAATAGTCTGTAGATGTTATTTTTCTTCTATGGCAGATACTTTTGATTCAAATTTAGCAGACAAGGATCTTAAAACTTGCTCAACTAAGGTAACTTCCTTTATCTCTTCACCCAGATTATTCATGCAATTAGCGACCTCATCTATACGTAAGAAGTAACTAGCTATACTTTCATCATTGTGCATCTTAAGAGTTTCATATTGAATTAGTCTCCTTCATAGCTTAGAACGATTTTATCCCATATTTCTTTGGCTGATTTGAGCTGCATAACTTTGACAAACTCTGATTGTGATAGACTTCCCAATAATGTATTGACAACCCTGGCATTGATTTCATATTGCTTTTTTCCTTCCGTATCTGTAGGAATTGCTCATGGAAATGTATATCCTCCTTCCATGATTTCCCAGACATTAGTTCCAAGTGATTGAAGATAGGCTATGGTTCTTATCTTCCAATAAACAAATTTTCTCCCATCAAAGATTGGCGGTCTGATGGATCCCATGCTTTCTTGATCACTCATGATGATGGATATTCCTTCAAGCGATCAAGATTCTTCTGAAGGACTTGCTCTGATACCAATTGTTGGAAATAATATTCAGAGGGGGGGTGAATTAGTATTTGTAAATCAATAATATTTCATTTCCATAAGCATATTTGTATACGCTACTTTAGCTAAGGGAACCAGCGTGTACACGTGACTGTTATTAAATTGACCAAAGTATATTTAGATAACTTTTGATTTACCCAATTTATCATTCATTGAACTTTAACCAGTATGTCAGAGTTCAGTAAAAGTAGAATAAAGTATTACACATAAGAATCACACATGAACACCAAGATATAAGGTGGAAACCCAATGTGGGTAAAAACCAACTGCTGCTGTCATCTTTGTCTTCTTTTAATAATAAGAAAAAATTGTTTACAATTTTGTACTAGTGCAGACTTATACAAGTACGTAGGCTTCTACCTGCAGAATGCTGCAACCTTCTCTTGCTTTCCAACTACTACTGGAAGGGAGCTACAACCCCCTAGCTCTTGTACTAGCCAATATGATTACTAGTACGTAGGTGCCACCCTACAAGAAACTCCACTCTTCTACCAGGGACCACGTTTCATAAATTTTTAGACTGGATACTCCTGGAACACAACACCATAATTTGAAGGCCATATTTCATCCAATTTTCACACTGCACCCATCAATAACATATTATCTGCAATACAATCATCAAGTACATAAACCAATCACTCAAACTCCTGAATATGATCATTCATAATACTGTCACCAAAATACAGTCACTAGAACAGAACCCAGATCTTTGTAATAGCAAACAGAACCAACTGAAACATTCTTGACAAGGTATATGTTGGATTTTAAGCCTTTGTGGAAGTTTTTTGTAGCTTCATGTTCCGGATTATCCACAGTTTCTAGTTCATTCTACCGACGTTTCAAACCCCAAAGGGGGTCCATCATCAGGACAAATCTGATTTGCCCTGATGATGGACCCCCTTTGGGTTTTGAAACGTCGGCAGAATGAACTAGAAACTGTGGATAATCCGGAACATGAAGGTACAAAGGTATACGTTACTTCCCTGTGTATAACTAGTGTTTGTATGCACTTTTGTCAAAGCCAACCAGTGTATACATCTGTAAATGTTAATTCATAATTTTACAGCTATACCAGACTTAAATTATACCGATATCATAACATTTATAGAATAATATATGCGTCAATATTCATATCTATAATATACATGAGCAAAACCACATAATGATAGTTCATTTTATGCCTTAAGATCCTGATCCATCACTAGATCTAATCCCTCATCATCTACTAAGGTTCATCTTTGGTTCAGATCCAGCAATGCACCATAACCCAATAACCTGCACACTAGATCTCACACTTCATTAGATATTCGATACTTGCACACCTTAGCCTAATGATCTTCTCCTCCTTTTATAGTTTTAGGCCTTTCTCAATACCATGGACCAAAACCACTTAGGTCCAATACCCCTGACCAAATACCTAAGGTCAATACCTCAGACCAATACCATGGGTCAAAATACCTTGGACCAAATACCACAAACACAAATCTTAGTTTTCCAACATATACACACTTTTGTTTCTATGAAAGTGCATGTGTAGGTATATGCAACTTATATACAGTGAACCTGTGTGTATATGCAACTTGGTCAAGGTGAACCTGCGTATATCGCTCTTTCTTCATTCTGTGTAATCTGATATGCAATTCTTTGTTGTTAACCTGCTGTACTGTGATCTTTCATCTAAGTGAGTTGCCATCAAGGACAACACCTGTATCATAATGCCAACGCATCTTCCTCTTCTGCATCCCAATTCAAAGAGAATAATAAGGAAAATGATGTGTACAAATGTGGGAGAAGGTACCTCTATTTATATAATTTGATGGAGGACAAGAGACATGTTTGTTGTTTATATAATTTAATTTTAATTAGCTAACTTATAGGAGAGGCCAAACTTGATATTTGCTTGTGAGAAAACAAAAATTCAAAATTACACTTCCTCTTATCCAAATGAGATTATTTTTATATCGAATTTGGTCCTGTTGCAAAGAGGAATCTAATGGAATGATTCTCTCCATCAACTAAGGTGTCCAAAGTGGAATTTGGACCTAGTTTCCAGTTTTAACAATTTCAATCCCCCATTGTCCTAGATATGATGAAAAGAGGAGGTGTTGTGGGTAGTTGCTCTAGAATTTCTCTGAACTAGGCACAATCTAAGAGAAAATGTATATCTAATTTTCAAGGCAAGGCATTGTTGATTGAAGTGTTTGAAGAACGTTGATTAAAAAAAATTCAAGTCCCTATAGACGAAATAAA
The DNA here is from genome assembly GCA_000404065.3 of Pinus taeda. Taxonomy (NCBI): domain Eukaryota; kingdom Viridiplantae; phylum Streptophyta; class Pinopsida; order Pinales; family Pinaceae; genus Pinus; species Pinus taeda. The sequence continues at coordinate 57,740 of APFE031135224.1, forward strand.
ACCTCCCTCTTATCTCATTTAGATAGGAGATTTAAACATAAAGTGACCCTTATTCTCTACCTCAAGCAAACAAAAAAGTCTGCAAATCATTTCTACCAGGGGAAGATGGTGATCTATCTCAACCCTCAACTCATGTGAGCACATCTGAAGCTGCTGAGAGGAAAGGGAAACCCAATAGATGGAACTGGAGATAGTATGGTGAAACACAAGAGAGAATTGTGGCTTATGTTGTTTAGTTCTTGTTCCATATTTCTAATAGATAAGTGATTAAAGATGTATAAAGTATAGAACTACACCTGTTTATATCCACTTCTTCTTCCATATTCCCAACTCATTCCTACTTGAGCAAGACAATTTATTCTATCTCATGACTACCCTGATAATCATGACTATGATACTACATTAGTGCCACCATACCCAAGCCTTCTTGTTGTTGTATGTTCTAAGATATGATCTCGTTTCAGTTGATGGGGCTCCCATCTCACAAGTTGCTGAAACTAAATTTACATTATTTATCTAGTCCTTTCTGATAAGATCCATCAGAATTGACAGACTAACCACTTTGTCCTCCACGCCAACTTTACCTCTAATTCCCACATATTCCATTGAGCATCAGTGTTGAAGCTAGTAGGTGGCATTTTCCAACTAATACCTAGATATGAATTAACTATGATCGATGTGATCTACCTTGCAACTCTGTTGGAGTATCTTGTTTCTTTCACTTGATAAAACTTTATATGGATTACTTTTCTTTTCCCTTGTTACCTCTCTCTTTTCTATTAGCACTCCACAATGTCCCAAGGCTGAGAAAGGAGACTAATGTAGGTAACCTAAAACCAAATTTGGATAAGGTAGCTAGCCCTACCAAATCATAGAGGGCTCTCTCTATGATTTCACCGTCAATGAGTGACTGGAGAGGAAGATAGATCTTAGGGTAGATATTCAAAGATCAATAGGCCTGAATTTATGGTTTGCTGGAGTAGGGTCAATAGGTCTAGGAAACTAGGTGAAGGTTTCAAAAGATCAGTTGCAAAGATATAATAATGCAAGCTAGGTGTGTTTGGTGACATATTCGTGCTGTCATTCTTAACCCTAATTTTGCAAATTTGATTCCTGGTGAAGTAGTTCCTTGCCATGTGTTTCAAAAGCTTGGTGTCTCTATTAGCCTTCTTCAAGAGCTTCTCTAAGTACTCATTGACCTTCTCAAGAAAATATTCCTTGTATTTCTCAAGCTCAGTTGCAATAGTGTTAACAAGGTCTTTTTGTACCAATGAAGGAGATGGCTCCTTGTCTTCAACCTACTCTTCTAAACAAATCATTTCTTTAACTTTTTCCTTTGCTTTGCTGGATGATGGAAGGCCTTGTGAGGTACTATGCTACATCAAGCTCACCTTCAAAAGTCTGTTCTCTTGTTTCAAGAAGGCCACCATGTATTTTTACTTGGCAAGATCGTCTTTGAGTGCTTGGATTTATGCTTGTTATTCCTTGATAATATCTGCATCTGACTTCTCTTCATGGTCCAAGATTTCTTGTTCATCAAGCATCTCCTCCTCATCTTGCTACAAGGGTGACTCGGTCTCATGCCTAGGTGATTTCTCCATTTCTCCTTGAACCTTCTCAACTGTAGCTTTCTTATGTAACTGTTTAGTTTGTAACCTAGTCAATGATCTAGGTGTAGACACCTCTTTAGTGATCTCAGGGGAAAAAACAATTATTTTTCCCTTCTTATAGGTCAGTGTGATCTGGCCCTAATTGTTTTCTTGATTGAAAACTTGTCGGATGAGCCAAACTTCTTTGGCCTTGGTGGTGCTCAAGGAGTGCTTTGACTAGTAGGCTGACTAGTGGTAGGCAAAAAGGAAGCTAATTGCATGAATATCTCCCATGATATATTAACCTATGAAAGATGATGTAGAACAATGATTTTGGCCAAGCCATGATGAAATAGGTTTTCTTGGTGATATTTTCCTTTGCTTTGTACTTTTTTAGTCATCTTGACTATGATTTTGAATAAGTAATGAGGCAATTTTAGTGGTTTGATGGAAATGAAATGCATCAATAGCCTTATGTTATAGGATAGGATAGTGTACTACAACTTTGTCACTTTATTATGAAAAGTTACATCTTCCTAAAGAGTGAAATTTAATTTTTGGAATCTATAAGATTTATCCCAGCCACTAGAGCATCAAAATTCCTCATTAAAATCCTTTCTTACCTAGCTTCGTTATGCTTATGGTAGTTTTGATGTGCTTTTGGCACCTTCATTGCACTTTTGGAAAAGGAGGAAAACCAAAGCATACATCAAATAGGTTCTAGATATTCCCAACGAAGTAAGTGGCCTCTCATAAGCTCTTATTTAGTTAATTATCTTCAATAAATGGTGAAAATCCCTCTCCTAGGGTTTTCACTGCGTTTTTGGTTTCCTTTGGTGCTTTGTTGGTTTTAGTGAGAAAAACACTAGCTTTTATAATCTATCACCCTCACCCACACCCCACATACCTACCCTAAACCATTTTCCTTACCTATTCCCTTCATATCCATTATTTTCCCTACAAACCCTAGCCTATGTTGTGCTTCTGGAAAATTCCTAGGCTAGGCCTATGTTTTGGACCTTTTCACACCTTTCCCTTACTCTTTTTAAGAAATTATACCTCCCTACAGTCTGTAACATTTATCCCTACCCCTTAGAATTTTCCCATAAATTTCACTAATCCCAATCTCCTCCATTCCCTTTCGTAAAGTAGTTGTCCCATTTTCCCCTCTTTTCCCAATTCTACCCTACCCTTTCCTCCTACAAAACCTAGGGTTTCTATCATGCAAACTGAAACCATGGAAAGTGAGAAGAAAAAGTACAAGAGACGAGGGAAAGTTTCTAGGTATGAGGCCAATTAGATCCAAGAGATCATGGCCTCACATTTCATCAAGAAATCCTTTCAAGATGTGGGTTATCTATGTTTTTGTGAAAGAATTCAGGAATTAGGTTTCAATGCCAATTTGGCAAGCCTCTTTGCCACAAATCTTAGGAGGGACAAGACCACAATAGCAGGGATTGACTTCATCATATCATCAAAAGCCATAGCTTTAGCCACAGGTATCCCTAACCAATGAGAGATATGGTTTAAAGGGATGCATTTAGACATTGAAAACAAACCACACTACAAAGATACTTCCTCTATTGGAAAGAATAATGAGAAGGGGGGTGAATCGGTATTCAATCAAATCAATAAATTTTTCATTTCCATAATTAGATTTATATATTCTACTTCAGTGAAGGGAATGCGCATGTGCACGCAACTATTCTTAAAGCAACCAACATATATCCAGTGAACTTATGATTCAGTTAATTCATCATATGTTTATCTTTAATCAGTGCATCAATACTTTATTAAACATTAAACAGTAACCATGTGTAGTAATAATACAATAAACCATCACACATAAGCAACACACATGAACACTAAGATTTAAGGTGGAAACCCAATGTGGGTGAAAACCACCCACTGATTTCGTCTCTATCTTCTTTCAATAATAAGAAAATATGTTTACAATATTATACTGGTGCAAACTCATACCATTATGTAGACACCCACCTACCGAAGGCTACAACCTTCTCTCATTCTCTAGTTTCTTCTAGAAGAGAGCTACAACCCCCTAGTTCTTGTACTAGCCGATATATTTACTAGTACGTAGGCTCCAACCTATAAAAGGCTACAATCTTCACTCATTCTCCAACTGCTACTGGAAGGGAGATCCACCCCCTTGGATATTGTACCCGCTGATCCATTTACTATTACATAGGCACCTGCCTACAGAAGGCTCCAAACTTTACTCATTTTCCACCTACTTCTGGAAGGGAGATCCAACCACCTAGCTCTTGTATGGATGATATGTTTACCAATACATAGGCAAGGGCCTATAGGAGGCTATGACCTTCTCTCTTCCTTTAGGGACCAAGTTTTATAAAGTTTTAGACTAGATACTCCTGGATCACAACACTACAATATGACAACCACATTTCATCTAATCTTGATGTTGGACCCTTCAAAAACTTTTAAACTTAAATTGCATCAACCAACATTTAGTTAATCTGAACAATCAAATCATTGACACCAGAACACTTTGTTGAACTCAGAAACCTGCATCATTGTTTAGAACCAGCTATAACCTCAAAAACCATGCATCAAAGTATATATGCTACTTCGCTGAACCCAAACTGCGTGTATATGCTACTTTCATTAATCAAACCTGCGTATACCTTCAAAACTTCTGTAAACATAAACTTTTGAATCAAGTTTGTACCAACCAGCAATATATTGAATATATATTGTCAACTTACAGAGCTTTACATAGGCAGCGATAGATATCACTTCTTCTCACTTATACAATCAATCAATTAAATACCAACCTCCTTATGCATTCAGTTTTAAATTTATATCTAAGAAGACTTCATTGATAGACAACAGTAAAGCAACAGAATTTGATCAGATAGATCAGTAAGATCTGAGAAGGAATCTTTTCTTTTGAACATGTTATTTTAAAGGGTATAACCTGCGTGTACACATGCTTTTGAAGAGACAAACCAGCATACATATCTATAAATATCAACTCAAAACTTTGTTGTACTTCTGAACTTCAGACAAACCCAGATCACGACATTTAAAGAATAAAACAGTTGGACACAGTTATATCTAGCCCAACCAATATCAGATCATCCAATAATAAGTCACTTCAGGTCTCATGATCCTAATCCAACAATGAATTCAAGATGCACAAAGTATTTTAGATCAAATCACAAACATAGCCCCTACTACATAAAAATTACTTTTGATAGAAGTATTCCTTAGAAACCCATACACTTTCACACTTCCCCTTATGATCTTCTCCTCCTTATATAGCTTTAGTCCCTTTGTCAATACCTTGGACCAAAACCACTTGGACAAATACCATGGACCAAATACCTAGGGTCATACCTCAGACCAAATACCTTGGATCAATACCTTAGACCAAAATACCTTGGACTAAATACCTCAGACCAAAACCTTGGTTTTCTAACATGTACGTGCTTTTCCTCTCGTGAAAGTGTGTGCATACATATGCACTCATTTTGTTCTGTTAACCTGTGTGTATATGCTCTTTTTGTACAGTGAACCCATGTATACAACTTAACATACTTGAAAATGTCCTTTTTCTTCAACTTCTTGATTCTGATATGCAGTCCTTTGTTCCTTCATCCTATTCTTTTGTACCATGACATTGTGACCTCTAAATAGACTTGTTATAACGAGATTTTCCATTGTACATTACTTTTGAACTGATTCCTTTGAATTGGCCTACATTTTGTCACATCTGTAAACACAACTGCCATGAATTATGTCACTTCTGATATCTCTTGTGAAGATTCATCGAGTTATGTAGATTCATCTAGTTACCATATACAAGTGAGTTGTTCTACTACAAGTAGGTTGCCATCAAGTACAACACATACATCGTAATGCCAGCAATCTCCCCCTTTGGACTTGATGGCAACCATGTTGGTGTTGATTACTACACACTTTTGAAACTCTTAGAGACAACAATAAACACCAAAATACTCTCCCCCTTTTAGATCAAGGGCAAAGGATGGACCAAGATATTCTCCCCCTTTGATATGATGATTGTCATATATGAATAAATGAATATAAACATTGATCATGCTCACCTTAGGCACATGCTGAATTCTCTAATTAAACTCCCCCCTTTGTACATGATTCAATGCACTAAACTGTCCATGTTCCCCTGAGCACATGTAGAGTCTACAAAAATATTTTCTGAAAGAATAACATGAATCTATAACTCAACTATGTGAGTTTGAGCTTCCTATCGTCAATGACCCATACATACATCAATCTCCCAACCAAGTGGGGATATACCAAGTTTGACTCATCCACCCAAATAAGTGGGGATATACCAATAGTTTATACATGACTAAAATATAACAATTATTACATCATCCTTCCCATGCATAGTGGGGGTACAAATTACATCCTATGACCAAAAAGGACTCATTAAAAAGACTACAATAAAAAGAGATATATTATTACATCATGGGCCTTTATATGACCTTTTCATTGAGTGATATACATGACATTTATAACAAAGACCAAAGATCTAAACAAGACCATGATAGTCATCAACAACTATCATACACCATATATGATCTGCACAATAAGCATCTGTCAGCAACATCCAGACCCACAACCTGTATATGTCCATCATCAGATCTGAATATATGAAAAATTAAATATCATCAACCTGTGACAAAGTATGCTGCATATAGATATCAACTCATCCTTTTGATCTCATCAAGATCAACTTGCTTTGTTTCCTTAGTAGAAAGAGCCTTATCATAACCTTCCATGAATCAACTAAGCATATTTCATATCTCCAAGAAAAAAAAATCACATCATATCATACACCATAGTCATCATCTATGATCATAACAACATCATTAAGAACTACATGATCTTTCGACAAGAACCCTCAATATATCAACCATGTATCATCACTAGCCATATCTGATAAGCGTCAACCATGATAATCAACATATGTGAGTATCAACCTATCATCATAAGGTAAAAAGCCATCATCATTATGTGACTAAGTAAGCCATGTATATGAATATCCATGTCTTGAAATAGATATGTCTTCATGATACCTGCAATAACACCATTCTCTTGGCCAACCAACGATATTTGTCAATATGCAACTTAAGTAATCATCCATGTATCCGACATAATGTGTATCCATCAACTATGTATCATGTGCTCATGGTCATTTGTTAAGCTTTCTTGATACCATCAATAGCAACAATCCTGAACCATGTGAGGGCCAAGAACTATAGGAATCCTGCATCATAACTGCAACATATGAACTTTATGCATCTTTGAAGGCATGATGATGCCAACATAAAAGAAATGAGTGGCTCATCATCAAATAATGAAGTTGTGTACTCAAGATTTGTACTTCTCCTTGTACTTATGAAGATCAACATATAAGAAACATATATGTATTGTATGCATAATCAAAAATTTATCCACAATCATCCATAAATATGATCTGAATAACAACTATGTAACCCCAAGCAATACAAGTATCATTTGAGATTTTGTCATGGGCAGATCATAATCGTAACATAGCATGATGCATCATTTAAAAACTTTAGCCACATAAGCATCATCGCCATTGATAAGAATCATTAGGTACCAAGAACTTCTAAACATAATGCCAACAATGCATTATTAGAAGCATAGCATATTCTCCCCCTAAACCTGTGCCACCTGTTCATTGTCAAATATGATCATTGCATATATCAGTAAGAAATATCAAGGCATCATCATGAATTAGATATACATCAAGTCATAAACAACTTATGAGGAACCAAAGAACTTCTAAATAACATCCACATAGTATAGTAATCAATCATTAGGATAGAAAACAGAATTGATAATTGTTTGAACCATATCAAATCATTTTTTTGAGTCTGTCCCACTGCTTCTTCATCAAACCAACATATACATGACTGTGCAGCTTCTAACTTGCATATATACATGACTTGTCTTCATGATAACTGTGTATGAGAACTAGGACACTCAAATTTCATACTTTCAGTTGCTTCTGAGTCTGTTTTGTCTATATACTGAGTTATGCCGCATATTTCTGGTTGTACTTCCTTCTTCTTTCGTACCTTTGAGTGTGATAATTTTTTCTCCTTTTGGTATGTTGGCAAAAATTTGCTCTTGCATTCTTTTGCTCTATGCCCAAATGTGTTACAAGCATATACATTTCATATTCCCTCTATAGCATTCAATGGCTTTGTGACCAAACATATTGCAAGAAAAACAATATCCCTTAAAGTACCTTGAAGTTGATGATCTTTCTATGTGAAGATTATTAGCTTGAATCGTTCTACTTCTACATCTGGCTGTAACATGTCCAAAATTATGGAATATAAAACATTAAACATTATTCATCAGAGGAAAGAACCAATTATCACTTCCATAGTTAGGATTAAATGAATTTATTTGAGCACTTTCTTTCCTTGGTTGTTGATGGGGTTGACCTCTTAGCTCCTTGTTGAGCATTTCAAATTTTGCATTAGATTTCCTTGCTTCAATTTGAGAGATAGATTCACTTTTAACAGTTTCATGAAAACCAAGGCCAGATTTGGTGGTAGAAGACCTTTGACTACTAAGAATATCATTCAAAATCTTAGTATTATCTTGAAATCGTAAAAGCTTATCCTTTTTTTATAATTTACCTTTTAGGATATTTACCTCAACCTGATGTTGCTCTTCCTTTTCAAGATATTGCTTCTTCATGATTTCTTCAGCTTTTCTTCCTTCTTCCACTTGTTGCCTTAATTTGAAAACTTCATTTTCTTGTTCTTCAAATGCTTGGAGTAGTTCTTCATTATTCTTATTTGAATTTTTGAGATCTTCTTTTAGAGAAACGACCATAGCTTCAATACCTTCACAATAGTTGGTTCTTTATATAGGTTCCTTGGTTGTTGTGTCCTTTACATTCACCTCAATTCTCAATGATGTCACTTCATCCTGCAACCTTTGACTTTGATCTTCCTTTTCTTTGTACTGCTTCTTTATTTTGTTTCCTTCCTCTAAGTGAGCTTTTAACCTTGTAGTCTCTTATTTGTAGGTACACTCCCTTTTGTCCAATAGACCTTGTTGATCTCTAATTGCGTCTTTGAGTTTTTTAAATTTTGACTTTATTTGATTTCTTTCTCTTTCACCCATGAGAGAAAATTTAGTTGTTTCGCTGTCACTTTAGTTATCTTCAAATGAACAGAGAAATGTATCACCAGATGACAACAAATTCATACTTGATAGTTGTTTTTCTTGGTCAACTTCATTTTGAGGTGATTCTAAATCTGAAGAGTTGCTTCCACATAAAGGCCAATCGTCTCTCCCACTGTCACAGTTCCTTTTTGATGTCTTCTTCTTTTGAGGTGCTTTCTTCTTTAGCTTCTTTCCCATTGTTAATATGGATCTCCTTCAAGTGATCAAGCTTCTGCTAAAGGACCTGATCTGATAGCAATTGTTGGAAATAATACTAAGAGGGGGGTGAATCAGTATTTAGTGAGATCAATAACTTTTTCATTTCCATAATTAAATTTATATACTCTACTTCAGTGAAGGGAATGCAAGTGTGCAAGCAGCTATTCTTAAGGTGCACCCAACTGTTCTTAAGGCAACCAACGTGTATCCAGTGAACTTATGATTCAGTTAATTCATCATATCTTGATCATTAATTAGTGCATCAGTACTTTATTAAACATTAAACAGTAACCATGTGTAGTAATAACAGAATAAACCATCACACGTAAGAAACACACATGAACACCAAGATTTAAGGTTGAAACCCAATGTGGGTGAAAACCACTTGTTGTTGTCATCTCTGTCTTCTTTTATTAATAAGAAAATATGTTTACAATCTTGTACTGGTGTAGACTTATATCAATACGCAGGAACCCTCTTGCAGAAGGCTACAATATATCAATCATGTATCATCACTAGGAAACATCCCATATCTGATAAGAATCAACCATGATAATCAACATATGTGAGTATCAACCAATCATCATAAGGTAAGAAGTCATGATAATTATGTGACTATGTAAGCCATGTATCTGAATATCCATGTCTTCCAATAGATATGTCTTCATGAGACCTGCAATAACACCATTCTCTTGGCCAACCAATGATATTTGTCAATATGCAACTTAAGTAATCATCCATGTATCCAACATAATGTGTATCCATCAACTATGTATCATGAGCTCATGGTTATTTGTTAAGCTTTCTTGATACCATCAACAACAACAATCCTGAACCATGTGAGAGCCAAGAACTATAGGAATCCTACATCATAACTGCACCATATGATCTTTATTAATCATTGAAGGCATGATGACACGGGCATAAAAGAAATGAGTGGCTCATCATCAAATAATGAAGTTGTGTACTCAAGCTTTGTATTTCTCCTTGTCCTTATGAAGATCAACATGTAAGAAACATATATGCACTATGTGCATCATAAAAAAGTCATCCACAATCATCCATAATTTTGATCTGAATAACAACTATGTAACCCCAAGCAATACAAGTATCATCTGAGATTTCATCATGGGTAGCTCATAGCTTACCATAGCATGATATATCATTTAAAAAATTTAGCCACATAAGCATCATCACCATTGATAAGAATCATTAGGTACCAAAGACTTCTAAACATAATGCCAAAAATGCATTATTATAAGCATAGCATATTATTCCCCTGAACCTGTGCCACCTGTTCAATGTCAGATCTGATCATTGCATATATCAGGAAGAAATATCAAGGCATCATCATGAATTAGATATACATCAAATCATCAACAACTTATGAGGAACCAAAGCACTTCTAAATAGCATCCATAGACTGTCGTAATCAATCATCAATACAAAAAAGATAATTGATAACTGTCTGAACAATATCAAATCATTTTTCTAAGTCTGTCCCATTGCTTCTTCATCAAACCAACATATACACAACTATGCAACTTCTAACTCGTGTATACACGTGACTTGTCTTCATGATAAATGTGTATGAGAATTAGGACTTCCAAATTTCATACTTTTTGTTCCTTCTGAGTTTGTTTTTTCTATATACTATGCTATGCCACATATTTCTGGTTGTACTTCCTTCTTCTTCCATACCTTGGAGTGTGATGAAGTTTGCTCCTTTTGGTATGTTGGCCAAAATTTTCTCCTGCATTCTTTTGCTATATGCCCAAACTTGTTACAAGAATATATGTTTCATATTCCCTCTATAGCATTCAATAGCTTTGTGACAAAAGAAAAACAATATCCCTTAAAGTACCTTGAAGTTGATGATCTTTCTTTGTGACAGTTATTAGCTTGAATCATTCTACTTCTACATCTAGTTGTAACATGTCCAAAATTATGGCATATAAAACATTCAACATTATTAATCAGAGGAAAGAACCAATTATCACTTCCCAAGTTAGGAGTAAATGAATTTCTTTGAAGACTTTCTTTCCTTGGTTGTTGATGGGGTTGACCTCTTAGCTCCTTGATGAGAATTTCAAATTTTGCATTAGAGTTCCTTCCTTCAGTTTCAGGGCTAGATTCAGCTTTTTAATAGTTTCATGGAAACCAAGACCAGATTTGATGGCAGGAGACCTTTGACTATTAAGAATATCATCCAAAATCTTAGTAATATCTTGAAATCATAAAAGTTTATCCTTTTCTTCTAATTTACCTTTTAGGATATTTACCTCAACCTGATATTACTCTTCCTTTTCAAGATGCTGCTTCTTCTTGATTTCTTCAGCTTTTCTTCCTTCTTCCACTTGTTGCCTTAATTTGGAACTTCATTTTCTTCAAATGCTCGGAATAGTTCTTCATTCTGCTTATTTGAATTTTCGAGATCTTCTTTTAGAGAAATGACCATAGCTTCAAGACATTCACAGTAGTTGGTTCTTTCTATAAGTTCCTTGGTTGTTGTGTCCTTTACATTCACTTCAATTCGCAATGATGTCACTTCATCCTGCAACCTTTTGAATTTGATCTTCCTTTTGCTTGCACTGCTTCTTTATTTTGTTTCCTTCCTCTAACTGAGCTTTTAACCTTGTAATATATTCTTTGTAGCTACACTCCCTTTTGTCCAATAGATCTTGTTGATCTCTAATTGTGTCTCCGAGTTTTTTAAATTTTGCCTCTATTTGATTTCTTTCTGTTTCACCCATGAGAAAAAATTCAGTTGTTTCACTGTCACTCTCATTATCTTCAAATGAACAGAGAAATGTATCACTAGAGGACAACAAATTCATACCTGATAGTTTTTTTCTTGTTCACCTTCATTCTGGGGTGATTCTGAATCTTAGGAGTTGCTTCTACATAAAGGCCAATCATCTCTCCTAGTATCAGAGTTCCTTTGAGATGTCTTCTTCTTTTGAGGTGCTTTCTTATTTAGCTTCTTTCCCATTATTACTATGGATCTCCTTCAAGCGATCAAGCCTCTGCCAAAGGACCTGCTCTGATACCAATTGTTGGAAATAATACTGAGAGGGGGGAGAATCAATATTTAGTCAGATCAATAACTTTTTCATTTCCATAATTATATTTATATATGCTACTTCAATGAAGGGAATGCACATGTGCACACAACTATTCTTAAGCAAACCAACATATATCTAGTGAACTTATGATTTAGTTAATTCATCATATGTTGATCTTTAATTAGTGCATCAGTACTTTATTAAACATTAAACAGTAACCATGTGCAGTAATAACAGAATAAACCATCACACATAAGCAACACACATGAACACCAAGATTTAAGGTGGAAACCCAATGTGGGTGAAAACCACCCACTGCTATCATCTCTCTCTTCTTTTAATAATAAGACAATATGTTTACAATATTGTACTGGTGCAGACTCATACCAGTATGCATGTACCTGTTGGAAATAATACTAAGAAGGGGTGGGGGGGTTGAATCAGTATTAGCAATTCACTAACATTTTCATTTCCATACCTAGATTCATATACGCTACTTCAGTTAAGGGAACTCACGTGTACACGCAACTGTGTTTAATGCAACTAGCATATATCCAGTGAACTTATGATTCAGTTAATCCATTATATGTTGATCTTTAATCAGTGCATCAGAACTTCATTAACCATATGAATCGTAAACAGGTGCAGTAAAACAGAATAGATCATCACACATAAGAAGCACACCTGAACACCATGACATAAGGCGGAAACCCAATGTGGGTGAAAACCACATGCGACAATCATCTCTATCTTCCTTTTAATAAGAAACTTCTTTTTAAAATTTTCTACTAGTGCAGACTCATACTAGTACGCAGGCAGCCACTTGTAGAAGGCTACAACCTTATCTCATTCTCTAGCTACTACTGGAAGGGAGCTACAACCCCCTAGCTCTTGTACTAGCCAATATGTTTACTAGTACTTAGTCACTGGCCTACAGTAGGCTATGACCTTCTCTTTTCTTCTAGGGACCACGTTTCATAAATTTTCAGACTGGATCCATCAATACAAAACAATCACCATTGCAATACAACCATCAACTATATCTGCATCATCAATTTTTGAATCACCCAACAACTGAATCACTGAAACCCTATTATCAAAACATAGTCACCAGAACACAGAGCAGAACCCCGAACTCTGCAAAAACTACTAGAACCAATAGCAACCTCAAATTTCAAATCTCATAATGTATATGCTACTTGGCTATGTTGAACTAGCGTGTATATGTTGTTTCACCAAAGGGAACCCATGTACAGATCTAAAAGTAATTACTTATACCTTCACTGCAATTTTCAACTTTAGATATACCCAGAACATAAGATATAAAAGATCGATCTATTGATGATCGTACCATATAATGATAATGCATTTTAGTCTTCATGTTCCTGGTCCATCAACCTTCATGAATCGCATAGGTGCACTCTTGGTTCAAATTAAGCAAAGCATCACAAACCCATAACCAGCATACTATATCTCACACTTCATTAGATATTCATCACTTGTACACTTGCCATTTGGCCTGATGATCTCCTCCTCCTTTTATAGTGTTAGGCCTTACTCAATACCATGGCCCAAAACCACTTAGAACCAATACCTTAGACCAAATACTTGGGGTCAACACGTCAGACAGGACCAATACCATGGATCACAATCCCATGGACCAAATACCACAGACCAAAACCAAGTTCTCCAACATGTACGCGCCTTTCCTTGCATGAAAGTGCATGTATATGCATATGCATCTTTTGGTTGGCGAACCTACACATATACGTGGCTGGGTCAAAGGGAACCAGTGTATATCTCTTTTTCCTTCATTCTGAGAGCCTAAACTATGATCTATCATCTGAGTGAGTTGCCTTCAAGGACAACACTTGTGTCATACCTGTATCATAATGCCAACAATCTCCCCCTTTGGACTTGACGGCAACAACCACACCAAGTCACTCTCCCCCTTTGACATCAAGGGCAAAGGGCAGACCAAGATATTCTCTCCCTTGATAAACATTCTTCTGTCCATACTCCCTCCGAGTACATGTTGAAATCTCTGATTCAGCTCTCCCTTTGTATATTCCAAGATGTACCAATCTGTCCATGCTCCCCCTGAGCACATGCCGAGTCTGCAAAAATATTTTTCAAGAGAATAACACGGCTCTACAACTCAACTAAGTGAGTATGACCTTCCTATCAATGACTCATACTGTAACAGCCCAAAATATATATCTAATTAACTTATTAACATTAAATTTAAACTATGAAGAGTGCTTACCTGTGGTAGAAGTAGGCTTACCGCAACAGGGTTTTGGGGACGACTCTCCACCCAACCATAGGCTCAATTGTGCAGGATTCTGCTACAACTGGCCACCCCCGAGCCCTCAATCAACATACTACTGCTAGTGCTCCTATGTCTTAGTATACCATTCTCCCAAGAGAATGAAAGATAGAAGCTCGGAAATGATAGAATGCAAGAATGCCCCTCATCTTCCTCACCATCTATTAAATAGAACAACATTGGATGGGGAACCACATGCACACACTCCATGTGTCTACATGCATCTTGATTTTTAGCCTTCTTGATTTTTCACTTTTCTTTTGATTTTTAGCTTTACTGATTCTTTTTATTGCTTTCTTTGTTTTGTTACTATTTATTCTTATTTAGAGCTTTTAGTGTAGTTATTACTATTTTTATTATTTTTATTTATTTTCTTGTATATTTTTAAATATCATTAGTGATTTATTATTTTATATTATCATTTAGTGATTTATATTTATATTTAATTATTATATTATTATATATTGGGATTAATAGTTTTATATTTATTATTTATTATTATTATTATAATTATAATTATTATTATTTATTATATATTTTATTTACTTCATGTTTCCAACACCCTCTACTGAACTAGTATAACCAGCAGCCATGGAAAGTTCCCAACACCCCGGGAAATCTCAAGGAATCTCTGTCCTTTTTCCCACTTTCGATACTAGGCTAAGCCTGACCCGGTCTGTATCCTTCCACATAGAGTTTGAAAATTATGCATTCCCTTAACACACCATCACCCTTACAATTAATGGCATTGTCTTCAGATTAGCCATCAAGCATTGTTGCATTTATGCACAGAATATATGATAACTCCAACCATGGCTGAGTTGGAATCCAAGTTATCATTACTTGGTCATCATGTAACTTCATACATTACTCTTCCCAACTTGGGTAATACCTGAAAATAAATTCAATAATAAAAAGTCTTTTGCCCAACTGGAGGAAGGGGTCAATTTATGATTAAGCAATCAACTGGTATCGAACGTGACGAACTCGATGAGATAAGAAAATAATTTTTTGAAGTACTAATTGTTAAATAAGTCAACTTTGATCAACAAATCCCCGTGCAAATAAATTAAACATGATATAGAGTTAAATAATGATGGAAATAGTATTTGCAATAGCGATACTGCAATCAGTAAGCCAAACGGTTAATGGATGTAAAATCAAGGGATTTTAATTTTGAGATAGATGATAATGATGGTATCACTAGTAATGAATTTCACCAAAATTTCCTTTAGGAAGGAAGAATATATGACGAGGGATTAAGACTCAAGATGATCATTATGAAATTTAACGATGTACTTAGATGATTATACCATTGGTGTAAATGATCAACTACCTAGTAGAAAGAAGTCAAACTGATTATTGAAAAGTACTTGACGATGTTTCATGCTATCATGATAGGAAGATGATGATGTACATATGGTTCTTATAGTGATAAGGTATCTATACGATAATAGCGATATGCATATGTATTATGATGTTATGTCAAGGTATAGTGACATTTTCATTTACTGCCTGATGATAGGTATTCAATGTTCAATACTCATGATGGATATGATATGTGGCGTAGGAATTATGATGTTATAATATGAGGATTATAGACATGTGGTTCATTTATGTGAACTCATGATATGTCTTAATATAATTATGTGATGTATAAGTGAAGCATGTGACAGTTCCGTACAAATCTATGACATGCGTGAGCATGCAGATCCATATTAATAAAGATGAACTCTCATGATGACATGCAAGAGTTGGCATATGGATTATTTCCTATGAAACTATGAAGAGTGCTTACCTGTGGTAGAAGTAGGCTTACCGCAACAGGGTTTTAGGGACGACTCTCCACCCAACCATAGGCTCAATTGTGCAGGATTCTGCTACAACTGGCCACCCCCGAGCCCTCAATCAACGTACTACTACCAGTGCTCCTATCTCTTAGTATACCATTCTCCCAAGACAATGAAAGATAGAAGCTCAGAAATGATAGAATGCAAGAATGCCCCTCATCTTCCTCACCATCTATTAAATAGAACAACATTGGATGGGGAACCACATGCACACACTCCATGTGTCTACATGCAACTTGATTTTTAGCCTTCTTGATTTTTTATTTTTCTTTTGATTTTTAGCTTTACTGATTCTTTTTATTGCTTTCTTTGTTTTATTACTATTTATTCTTATTTAGAGCTTTTAGTGTAGTATTAATATTTTTTTATTTTAAATTTAATTTACTTCCTGTATATTTTTAAATATCATTTATGATTTATTATTTTTATTATTTATTATTTATTATTAAAGGGAGGGATATTACACATACATACATCAATCTTCCAATCCAGTGGGGATACACCATTTTAACTCATCCACCCAACCAAGTGGGGATATACCAAATGTTTATACATGGCTAAAATAGACATTATTACATCATCCTTTCCATGAAAGTGGGGTTACAAATTGGGTCTTTTCATGACCTTTACATCAAATGATATACATGACTTTTATAACAATGAATAACAATCTAAATAAGACCATGATAATCATCAGCAACTATCATACACCATATATGATCTGCACCATAAGCATTTCTCACTAGCATCCAAACCTATAACCTGCAATCCATTCTCTTGGCAAATCAACAATCAATAGCAAGATGTATCAATAAGAATCATCACCAAAGACTTCTAACCATAATTCCAACAATGCATTATTCGAAGCATATGCTCCCCCTGAACTTGTGCCAACCATCATATACCATGACCGAACCATATCAGACTTCTTTTCCTGAGTCTATTATGCCGCTTTTTTTCAGAGCTCCATATGCATGACTATGCAACCTCTAAATCATGTATATACGCGACTTCTCTTCATAATATCTACGTATGAAAATTGGAATACTGAAGGTCTACACTTTCAGTTTCCCCTGTGTCTGTTATGTCAGCGAATTGAGTTATGCCACATCATTTTGTCTCTAATTTTGTCTTCTTGAATACCTAGAAATGTGATGATGTATGATCCTTTTGCTTTGGAGTTTGAATTTTGCTCATGCATTCCCTTACTTTATGTCCAAACTTGTTACATGTATAACATCTTACATGTTTCATATTCCTTCTATTGCAATCAATTGCTTTGTGACTAAACATATTGCAAGTAAAACAATATCCCTTAAAGTACCTAGAACATGATGATCTTTCTATGTGACAGTCTTGAACCATTCTTCTTCTACATCTGGCTGCAACATATCCAAGATTATGACATTCATAATATTCAACATTACTTATCGAAGGAAATAACCGTTTATCACTTCCATAGTTAGGAGAAAAAGATTTTCTTTGAAAATTTTCTTTCCTTGGTTGCTGTTGGGGTTGACCACTTATCTCCTTGTTGATCATTTCAGATTTTTCATTAGAATTCGCCCCCTCACCCTGTGAGCTAGATTCACCTTCAACAGTTTCATAAAAACCAAGACCAATTTTGATAGCAGAAGATCTTTGACTACTAAGAATATCATCCGAAATCTTAGTACTGTCTTGAAATTGTAATAGTTTATCCTTTTCTTCTAATTTACCTTTTAAGATATTTACCTCAACTTGGTGTTGTTCTTCCTTTTCTAGATATTGCTTCTTTATGATTTCTTCAGTTTTTCTTCCTTCTTCCACTTGTTGCCTTAATTTGAGCACTTCATGTTGTTGTTCTTCAAGAGGTTCTTCATTCTGCTTCTTTGATTTTTCAAGATCTTCTTTTAGAGAGAGGATCTTAGATTCAAGTCTCTAGATTGTTATGCTCTAATATTTTACTACATCCTGTAGCTGCTCCCTTACTATGGTTACTGTCTCCAGCTGATCTTTTAATCTGTTATCTTCCTCTATTTCTATGTCTTTATTTTCATATGCCATGAGAAGTCTAGTTTCTTGATTGTCTTCATCACTATTGGACAAACCATCACTATCATCATGAGTATAATAACTTCTATTACCTTCTTCAAACATCTTTCCTTTGTTATGAGGGCATCTAGCAGCATAATGACCAACCCTACCACAAGAAAAACATTTGAAAGGTAGCTTACCTTTGAACCTTCCAGATCCCCGTTGAAGATTCTTGACAAAATTTACCTCATATTCTTCTTCTGAAATGTATCTTGATTCACTGAGTTTTTCTTTCCTCTTTGTTGATACTTTAAACGTAGCTTCTCTCATTTCTAATGGTCCTCCTTTTCTCATTTCAAAATCAGTTAAGATTCTGTGAAGTTGTGTCATAGTGATATTTACAGATCCTCCTTTTCTTCTATGGTAGACACATTGGATTCAAATTTAGCAGAAAAGGATCTCAAAACATTCTCAACTAAGACAACTTCCTTAATTTCTTCACCCAGATTCTTCATACAATTGGAAATCTCATCTATACATAGAAAGTAATTAGTTATGCTTTCATTACTATGCATTTTAAGAGTTTCATACTAAATTCTGAGAGTTTGAAGTTTAACATGTTTTACCTGAGCATCTCCTTCATAACTTAGAATGAATTTGTCCCATATTTCTTTAGCTAATTTGAGTTTCATGACCTTGACAAACTCTGATTTTGATAAACTTCCCAATAAGATAGTAACAACTTTGGCATTGATTTCATATTGCTTTCTACCTGCCGTATCTGTAGGAATTACTGATGGATATGCATATCCTCCTTCCACGATTCCCCAAATATCTGTTCCAAGTGATTGTAGATAGGTTGTGGTTCTTATCTTTCAGTACATAAAATTGCTCCCATCGAAGATTGGTAATCTGATGGCTCCCTCTCTTTCTTGATTACTCCTCCCGATTCAGTTAATCCATTATATGTTGATCTTTAATCAGTGCATTAGAACTTCATTAACCATATGAATAGTAAATAGGTGTAGTACAACAGAACAGATCATCACACATAAGAAGCACACATGAACACCATGATATAAGGTGGAAACCCAATGTGGGTGAAAACCACTTGCTGTAATTGTCTCTATCTTCCTTTTAATAAGAAACTTATTTTTACAATTTTGTACTAGTGCAGACTCATACCAGTACGTAGACACCCACCTACCGAAGGCTAAAACCTTCTCTCATTCTCTAGGTACTACTAGAAGGGAGCTACAACCCCCTATCTCTTGTACTAGCCAATATGTTTACTAGTACATAGGCGCTGGCCTACAGTAGGCTATGACCTTCTCTTTTCTTCTAGGGACCATGTCTCATAAATTTTCAGACTGGATCCATGAATACAAAACAATCACCATTGCAATACAACCATCAACTATATCTGCATCATCAATTTCCGAATCACCCAACAATTGAATCACTGAAACCCTGTTATCAAAGCACAGTCACTAGAACACAGAGCAAAACCCAGAACTCTGCAACAACCACTAGAACTAATAGCAACCTCAAATATCAAATATCATAATGTATACACTACTTCGTTGTGTCAAACCACCGTGTATACGTTGTTTCACCAAAGGGAACCCGCGTATAGATCTGAAAATAATTAATTATACCTTTGCTGCAATTTTCAACTTCAGATATACCTAGAACATAAGACATAAAGGATATATATATTCATGATCATACCATATAATGATAATGCATTTTAGTCTTCATGTTCTCGGTCCATCAACCTTCATCAACTGCATAGGTGCACGCTTGGTTTAGATCAAGCAAAGCTTTACAAACCCATAACCAACATACTAGATCTCACACTTAATCAGATATTCATCACTTGTACACTTGTCATTTGGCCTAATGATCTCCTCCTCTTTTTATAGTCTTAGGCCTTACTCAATACCATGGTCCAAAACCACTTAGAACCAATACCTTGGACCAAATACCTGGGGTCAACACATCGGACAAGATACTTTTAGCCAATACCATGGATCACAATACCATGGACCAAAACCAAGTTCTCCAACATGTACATGCCTTTCCTTGCATGAAAGTGTGTGTATACGCATAGGCGTCTTTTGGTCGGCGAACTTGCGTATATATGCGGCTGGGTCAAGGGAACCTATGTATATCTCTTTTTCCTTCATTCTGAGAGCTTGAACTGTGATTTGTCATCTGAGTGAGTTGCCATCAAGGACAACACTTGTGTCATACCTGTATCATAATGCCAACAGCACCCACCTATAGAAGGCTACAACCTTCTCTCATTCTCCAGCTTCTTCTTGAAGGGAGCTACAACCCCGTAGTTCTTGTACTAGCCGACATATTTAATAGTATGTAGGCTCCGACCTACATAAGGCTAAAACCTTCACTCATTCTTGAGCTACTACTAGAAGGGAGCTCCAACCCCCTGGCTCTTGTACTAGCTGATCAATTTACTAGTATGTAGGCGCCAGCATACAGAAGGCTCCAACATTCACTCATTTTCCAGCTACTATTGGAAGGGAGCTACAACCCCCTGGCTCTTCTACTGGCCAATATATTTACCAGTATGTAGGAATTAGCCTACAGAAGACTACAACCTTCTCTCTTCCTCCAGGGACCATGTTTCATGAATTTTCAGACTAGATACTCCTAAATCACAACACCACAATTTGAAGGCCATGTTTCATCCAATTTCCATGCTCGACCAATCAAAAACTTTTAAATTTAAAATGCATCAAACAACATTCATTTAATCTAAACAATGAGATCATTGACACCAAAACAATGTGCTAAACCCAGAAACATGCATCATCATTCAAAACCAATTGTAATGTCAAAAACCATGCATCAGAGTGTATATGCTACTTGCCTGAACCCAAACTGCGTGTATACACTACTTCCATTAATCAAACATGCGTATACCTTCAAAACTACTGTAAACATAAAATTTTGAATCAAGTCTGTACCAACCAACAATATACTAAATATCTACTATTAACTTATAGAGGTTTACACAGGCAGCGACAGAGATCACTTCTTCTCGCTTATCGAATCAATCAATCAAATACCAGCCTCCTTATGCGTTCAGTTTTACATTCATATCTAAGAAAACTTCATTGACAGAAAATTGTAAAACAACAGAGTTTGATTAGGTAGATCAGTCAAATATGAAAAAGAAGCTTTTCTTTTGTACATGCTATTTTGAAGGGTATAACCTGCATGTACACATGCTTTTGAAGAGACGAGCTAGCGTACATATCTGCAAATATCAACTCATAACTTTGTTGTACTTTTGAACTTCAGACAAACCTAGATCATGACATTTAAAGAATAAAATAGGTGTACACAGTCCTATCTAGCCCAACCAATATTAGATCATCCAATAATAAGTCACTTCAGGTCTCATGATCTTGATCCAACATTGAATTCAAGGTGCACAAATTATTTTAGATCAAATCACAAACATAGCCCTTGCAACATAAAAATATACTTCAGATAGAAGTATTCTATAGAAACCCATACACTTGCACACTTGGCCTTATGATCTTCTCCTCCTTATATAGCTTTAGGCACTTTGTCAATACCTTGGACCAAAACCACTTAGGACCAATACCTTGGACCAAATACCTAGGGTCAATACCTCGAGCCAAATACCTTAGACTAAAATACCTTGGACTAAATACCTTGGACCAAAACCTTGGTTTTCCAACATGTACATGCTTTTCCTCTTGTGAAAGTGCATGTATATGTATACGCTCCTTTTGTTCTATTAACCCACATGTATATGCTCTTTTTGTACAGTGAACCCATGTATACAAGTTAACATACCTAAAAATGTCCTTTTTCTTCAACTTCTTGATTCTGATATGTAGTTCTTTGTTCCTTCATCCTATTCTTTTGTACCATGATTTTTTTACCTCTGAATGGACCTGTTATAATGAGATTTTCCATTATACATTAATTCTGAACTGATTCCTTTGAATTACCTTGCATTGTGTCACATCTGTAAACACAACTGCCATGCATTCTATCACTTTTGATATCTCTCTTATAGATTCATCTAGTTACGTAGATTCATATAGTTACCATATACGAGTGAGTTGTTCTACTACAAGTGGGTTGCCATCAAGTACAACACATGCATCATAATGCCAACACCCTCACACATTTTCCCTTTTAGACAATTGCTCATTAGATATGCTCCATTGATCAAGATGATCATAAAATATTTTACATGTGGAAGGAGATTTTCAAGGCTGTACCAATATCACATAAGGCTACTGATGCATTTTACTGCCATCAGGCCACTAAACTTGCCTCATTACTTATTCAGAAGCATAGTTAAGATGAATTAAAAGGTACAAAGAAAAGGGAAAGATCACCAAGCAATCCTATTTCATCATGGCTTGGTCAAATTCATTGTTTTACATCAACTTTCACGGGTTAACATATCATGGGAGATATTCATGCAATCAACTACCTTTTTTCCTACCTCTAGTCAACCTACCAATCAAAGAACTCCATCGACACCACCTAGGCCACAGGAGGTTGTGATCTAGATTTAAACAGGAACGCAAAAAATTACAGATATGACCATAAATATAGAGATGCAACAAAAATAATACTTCATTTCATTGATGTAAAATACTGAAATATGCTTACAAATAGAAATGGAAATAAACTAGCTCGAGTGATGGTAGCTTATCTCTGAGAAGAGATGTGGCAGCTACATGCCTCTCAACTGTATTACAATGAGGCTCGAAGGCCTATTTATTGTTGAGAAACAATGGAAATCCCTAAACATTCAAAAACCTAACCCCAGGAGATGAAGCACCAAACTATGGGTCATGTTTTGGGTAAATTGGCACATCAACTTCCCAGAGTTGTAATTTTGGCATACGATCTTTGTTTGATGCCCACAATACCTCATTAGAAACATCTATCTGAGGAATACAAATTTTAAGTGAGAAACATTGATCCATGGACCCATGTTGCTCCCAGGTTTCCCAAAAAATGTCATTTAGGGCCTCAAAACGACTTCGAAGTTTAGGACCAGAAAAACTGCCAAAAATAGTAAATTGTGCTACAAATAAGGAAACTGAAAAATTGAAAGAAACAATGGTGGATGCCCAAGTGGATAAGTGGGTGGCCACTAATATCCAGGATGTCAGTTAGTATACCACTACAAATGAGTTGGTGAATGGCTGCAAGATGTCATCCATCAACCTCATGAAGGTTGCAGGAGCATTCGTCAACCTGAAAGGCATAACCAACCACTTGAAAAGGCCATCCTTGTCTTTGAAGGTAGTCTTCCACACATCAGAGGGCTCAATCAGTACCTGGTGATATCTTGACTTGAGGTCGATCTTGCTAAAATATTTTTCCCCCTTCAGTTGGTCTAGAAGGTCATCAATTTGTGGGATCAAGTACCTATTATGAATAGTGATCTTGTTCAATGCTTGATAGTCAATACAGAGTCTCCAATTCCCATCCTTCCTTTATACCAACATGATCGGGCTCTCACAATGTGATGAACTTGGTTAGATGTGACATTTTTGCAACAGTTCCTGAATCTGCCTCTTGATTTCATTGTTCTCTAGAATGGAGTGTCGATAGATTGGTCCATTGGGTAGTGGTGCACCTAGGGTTAGATCGATAGAGTTCTTGACCTTGCAGTGTAGAGGCACCCCTACAGGGGAGGTGAAGATGTCCTCGTACTCCTCCATGACCTTGTTCATATGTTGTTGTCGTGCAGAGGGGGCCTGTTTAGAGGTCATGGCCATCGTCTTATTCTTTCCTTAAGGGTGTATCATCAAGAAAACAAATTCTCTGGTTTTGGAAATGATCTTACTGCATTATTTTGCAATAACCAAAGAGATGATAGTAGGTGGTGCTACCTCTGGTATCCTGTACAACTTATTTCCCAAAGTAACAATAACAGCACGAGGCCTTGAATCATACACAACATGTGGCTTCCATAAGTATGGTTAGCCTAATAATACATCACAAACATCAAGGGGAGAAACATCACACAATACCTCATCTATGAAGGGCTTGCTCTTGTATGGAAGGCGACATTGTTGACTCATGCAAAAATCCTATCCCTAGTGAAGCCACCCGATGGTGTACGGTTGTGGATGTGATGTCATCGATAATCCGAGCCGCTTCATGACCTCTACCGAAATGAGGTTCTTTTGGCTCCCGTTGTCGATAATGAACTATAGAGAGGAAACCTTTACACACATCTCGGAGTGGAAGAGGCACTCCTCCTCCTCTGGATCTTCAGGTTCCTCCTTCTGGATATTCGTGGCAGCAACGGTGGTGTTGGGCACCGCATTGATAATATGCTTCCCTTCGTCATTCCCCTTATCAGGTTTTGACTCAGAGTCAGAACATGCATCTAATTCTGAAGACTTTAGCTTGGCCACCATTAACTACTTGGCCCGACACTCACCTGTGTTGTGAGTGGAGGTCTTATGGAACTCACACCACTTTCTGTGTCCTTCTTTGGCTTCGCATTGTTGTTCTTTGCTTCCGACTTTGCTGGGTTGCCCTGGGCCACCCTATCTTGGATTTGTATTTTGTTCACTAGTTTGAGGGCACCTTTCCCTTGCTTCATATTCGCAGGTCCAAAGTCTCTCTTCTTCTATTTAAACTTCTTCTCGATCTTGACAACATATTGGTATGCCATGCTGAGCGAGGAGATGTTCAGGAACTCCATCTCATCCTGGATGTATGTATGTGGGCATCCATGGTATTTGAGTACAAAATGTAGCTCAGAATCCTTGATACCCAACTTTGTGTGAAGGGTATGAAAAATATTATTAGACTTCGGCACATCTTGGTCCCTTCCCTGCCGTAGTGTGGTCCACTTTATGTGTTTATCCTCATAGCTTTTGATGGGGTAGTACTACTCCTTGATGGTATTTCGGAATGAATTCGAAGTGGGTGTGGCTTAAAACAGTGAGGTCGTACTTTCATCCTTCTACTTATAGTAGGTTTCCCACCAGTCCTTGACATGGTGGGTGGCTGTGAGAAGAGAAAAAGTAATCTTTTCCCAACCAGAAAAATCATGAACAAAAAAATACCCTTCTAGTAGAGTTAACCATTTATCTACAACATTTGCATCTATCTAACCCTCAAATATGGGAATTCCAAAGTTAACTTCTACCTTAAAGGGTGTGGTGCTTTCAGAGTAGCTGCTGGAAGTAGATATGTCACCCCTGGGTAGCCGCTGAAGGATCTAGGCAAAGTTGTCCATCATCGCATTCCTTTGGCTCGAGGGCCTCTTTGAGCAAGATTTTGATAGGAGCTCTTGCTCTCTCGTCTTTCTTTTCATCCTCCATGGGAGGCTGTTGGGATTTGCGAGGTTGGTCTTGCAAAGGTTCGACCAGTTCAAGCCCTAACTCCTTATATCCCGACCTCGTTGGGGACATGCAAAGAAAAATAGAGAAAGAGAAGACTGCTCTGAAAACATTGATCTGAATTTAAATAGGAATGCAATAGATTATAGATATTACCATAAATACAGATATGTAACAGAAATAATACTTCATTTCATTGATGTAAAATTCGGAAATATGCATACAAACAGAAATGGAAATAAACTCGCTCGGACAATGGTAGCTTATCTCTTAGAAGAGATGTGGCGGCTACATGGCTATGAACTGTCTTACAATGAGGCTCAAAGGCCTGTTTATTGTTGAGAAACAATGGAAAACCCTAAACATCCAAAAACCTAACCCTAGGAGATGAAGTTCCAAACTATGGGCCCCATTTTGGGTAAATTGGTACATCAACTTCTTGGGGGTCTTAACTTTGGCATACAATCTTTGTTTGACACTCACAATAACTCATTGGAAGGATCTATATAAGAACTACAACTTTTGAGTGAACAACATTGGTCCATGGAACCATGTTGCCCCCAGTTTTCCCAGAAAATGTCGTTTAGGGCCTCACAATGGCTCCGAAAGTTTAGGACCCGAAAAAATGCCAAAAATAGTAAATTGTGCTACAAATAATGAAACTAAAAATCTAAAAGAAGCAATGGTGGAGGTCCAAGTGGATAGGTGGGTGGCCACCCATATCCACCTGGATTAGGTTGCCTCATCTAGGAATTTTTCATTCATAAAAGCACCTAGGGCAGAGATCAAATAGACCTACAAGAAGGGGAAAACAATGTTTTTTCCTCTAAGATCACTAAAGAGGTGTCTACACCTAGAACTCTAACTAGGTTACAAGCTAAACAATTGCATAAGAAATATACAGTTGATTAAGTTCAAGGAGAAATAGAGCAATCACCTAGGCATGACACTCCATCGCCCAATGGATGAGGCTACTTGGTCTACTAGTGTGTAGGTTCAAAACCTACACATAAGATTACTCTTGAAAACATAATTTTGACTGTCATTAGGATTAGACAAGTAGTCAAAACCTATAAAACAATGTCTCCTTTACCTATATCAAATGACGTTGCAATTTACTACCCTTGTTTATCTACATGACCCTATCTTTCTAACTTTTTATAATATTGTTATGTTGTTGGTGTTATCAAAGTTTAAGAACATTGGTTTTCCCAAACTAAGTTGATTAATGACCTAAGGAAATAGTGGCAACCAACAATTGTAGCCAAACAAAAGATAGGAGGGCAAAATAAAGCCCCTTTAAAATGAAATGAACAATGAGTACAAGAGAAACATGAAATGAGATAAACATAGATGTACAAGAGTGTTGTCTCGAGAATGAAAACCCTAGAAAGTGAAGAAGGAGCAGTAAAAGAAGTGTTTCTTGAACTAAAGTGCCACTACAATTAGAGGAGGTAGACAGTCATTGTCATCATCCAAATTAATGTAATGGACATCATCACCATGTGTCTCTCGAATAATTTCCTCTAGAAAGATGCCTGGACTAATAGGGTTGTGGTGAGCAATCTTGGCTGACATCAAACTGTTATTTCTTACTAGTTGAAGTGCAGGCGGAAGAAGAGGTAGAACCACTCCTCACATACAATGTTCAATAACTCCTACTAAATGGGGAGAAATTGGTAATGCTTCTTTGAGTAGGCTTTTTGTAGTGGTGATGCTTTTGAGAGGCTTTGTTTCTCATAGTTTCCCTCAACATGAAAGACTCTATGGCCTTAGTGGTGCGAGCCAAAGAGCAATGATGGATGGTTATTTCATTTTCCAACCAAGTTTCATGAAGAATTCCAATCCCCCATTGTCCTGGATTTGCTGAAAAGAGGAGGTGTTGTGGGTAGCTACTCTAGAATTACTCTGGAATAGGCACAACCTGAGAGAAAATGCAACTCTAATTTTCAACGAAATGCATTGTTGATTAAAGTGTTCGAAGAATGTTGATAAAATTATACCCAAGTCCCTATAAATGTAATAAAAGCTCCATCTTATCTCATTTAGACAAGATATTTAAACATAAAGTGCTCCTTCGTCTCTACCTCAGGCAAAGAGTAAAGTCTACAAATCAATCCTGCGAGGGGAGGATGGGGATCTATCTCAACCCTCAACTAATCTGAGTACATCTGAAGCTGTCGAGAGGACAGGGAAGCCCAACAGATGGAGTTGGAGATAGTATGGCCAATCAAAGGAGAGAATTGTGTCCTATGTTGTTTAGTTCTTGTCCCATATTTATGATAGATAAGTGATTAAAGATGTATAAAGTAGAGAACTACACCTATTTATATCCACTTCTTGTTCCATATTCCCAACTCATTCCTACTTGAGCAAGACATTTATTCTATCTCATGATTACCCTGATAATCATGACTATGATACTGCATTGGTGCCACCATACCCAAGCCTTCTTGTTGTTGTATGTTTTATGTTATGATCTGGTTTCAGTTGATGGGGCTCCCATCTCATGGGTTGCTAAAACTAAATTTAAATTCTTTATATAGTCCTTTTCTATAAGATCCATCATAATTGACAGACTATCCACTTTGTCCTGCATGACAACCTCACCTCTAATTCCCAGATATCCCATTGGGCATAAGTTCCCAAGCTAGTAGTTATCGTTTTCCAGCTAATACCTGGATATGAATTAATTATGATCAATGTTATCTACCTTTCAACTATGTTTGAATCTCTTGTTGTTTTCACTTGATAAAACATTCAATGGATTATTTTTCTTTTCCCTTGTTACCCTCTCTATTTTCTGTTAGCACTCCATAGTGTGCCAAGGTTGAGAAAGGAGACCGAAATAGGTAACCTCAAACCAAATTTGGATATGGTAGCTAGCCCTATCAAATTAAAGAAGGCTCTCTCTATGATCTCACTGTCAATGAGTGACTGGAGAGGAAGATAGATCTTAAGCTAGATATTCAAACAATTATGTAATTTATATTTATGACAGGAACAACCATCAACACTTCATACCTAATCATTGAATTTGCAAATAACCTTTGGGTGGAAGGCATCATAATATTCCTAACCAACAAATGATCTCAAACCCTTGTTTGCAACAGATCTACTGTG
This sequence comes from Pinus taeda, assembly GCA_000404065.3. NCBI lineage: Eukaryota > Viridiplantae > Streptophyta > Pinopsida > Pinales > Pinaceae > Pinus > Pinus taeda. The sequence goes on from APFE031135224.1 coordinate 86,561, forward strand.
ACTTTTATATGAAATCCAAATAGGGACATGATATTTTGTTCATGAAAGGTCCAATGTGATGTGTCAGTTGTGTTCTAACTAGACATGGTTAAATGTATGGACGATTATGACAATAGGTTGTGTCTGCATATATATCTTATTTTAAAAACTACTTTCCAAGATGTTTGGTGGAAGCATCCTATCTTTTTACATACATGCAACCATGTATAAAATTTTGCTCCAAATGAAACATTAAACTAAGTCACTTTGGGGCTACTACATGGGCACTTAATTATTATGGACAACTTTACAAGAAATAAAGTGGTTCAAAACCTACACATGTGATTACTCTTGCAAGCTTAGTTTTGACGGTCATGAGGATTAGACTAGTCAAAACCTATAAAATAATGCCTCCTTTACCTATATCAAATGATCCTATAATTTGCTACCCTTTGTTATCTGCATGGCCCTATATTTCTGCCTTTTTTATAATACTATTGTGTTGTTGGTGTTAACAAAGTTTAAGAACATTGGTTTTCCAAAACTAAGTTGATTATATACCTAAGTTTAACAATGCACTCTCTCCTTATTCCAATATGTCTTACTTTTCTTACATTTATACTATAGTGTTTTCTCTCTAGAGCAATATTGTATAATCCTCTCTTATATCTAATAGCCTTCTTTTCAAAATGTGTGTTTCTATCTAAAATGCTTTGGAACTTCACAACAATTTAAGTAGATTGAATAAAATTATAGTATTCTTTTTTAATAGGCAAAGGTTAAGCTTCATCTAAGTGGATGAGAAAATAATGGGCTAGAAGAATTTAGAAAAAGAGCACTTATGATGTTGCAACTAATATGTGATGGGAAGGACATGAACAAATTTAGCATGGCTATAAGTGGAGGAGACGTTTTAGCACCTCTAGAATTAGGAAGGGTATTATGTCACCATAACAATGAAAAAAATTTACTGTGCAAAGAAACACCAAAAGTTAAGGTTGATTTCCTAAATTGCAAGGCTAATAAATTTGGAAATAGTGAGTTTAGTTGGATTGAAAATATCCCTAGTTGTCTATTGTACTATCCCACGGAGGAGGAGTTTGAAGATCCATCAACATATATCCAAACTATTGCACCTGTTGCATCAGAATATGGTAAGAATCTATGCTGACATGTTAAATGAGACCTGATTTTATTTCTTGCTTATGCATGTTAGTATCATGGGAATATGCATAATTGTTTGTGCATTTAATGTAATCTATATGAAGATTTTTGTTAATATATTGTTAGATTTTGTTGTTAATTGACTAGCTTTGACTGATTTTACTTTGCTCGTATGCAATACTTATAGTAAATGCAGACAAAATTTTAGTGAAGACAATACTATAAGTCTGTGTGGCTCAACAAAGCATTTGAAAGATTTGAAGAATTTTAATTTCTATTAATAATGAACCATTCTAGGTCAATTTTTCATACTCCCATGCACTAAATTATGGCATTTTCCATTGCACCATTCTTAAGTGTTTATTGTCATTTCACACATCCCAAAAAGGGTTTTGGATGTTAGTGTAGCCTCCATGAATGGAGTATGTTGTTTTTTTTTTCTCTTATAAGGAATTTCACTTTCAATATGTCAATAATCATGGCTATAGTATTTGCATGAAAACACATCTGGATCAACATAAAGTTAAGAAAGAGTGCATATATTTGCTTCTTGCTCTAGCTGGCTACTTCTAAGTTAAATTTAAATTCTACTTTTAAGTTATGGATAAGTTCTAAGTTGAAGTTTTAAATAACAAGTATTTACAAGATATTATCTCCCTTGGTAGCCTCCATACTTGTATGGGTGGTTTTGATGAAGGATAAATTGGGCTTCAAGTTCACAACATGGGTGCAACCTTTGGGAATTTCAAACTAGGATATTAAGGATAAAATAACTTTCTCTATGAGTGGAAGGCAAGTAAACAACCAATTTATTTTTATCACAATTTCCATTTTTCATCTAATTTTTTATTCTTGCTATTCTTCTCCCGAAAATGACACCTTCCATGAATATGAGAGGATGGAAAACAAGATATTTTCTCGCAAGTTTTCAACTACTGCAAGCTTGCCTAGAAAATTTATCGAGGAAGAATTTTGGTAAGATAATTTCTTGAAAGACATCAACTATTAAATATGCATGTGATATTGAAGGAAGTGCCTTCTCAGAATCAACAAGTGGTCCACTTGGAACCAACAAATGGATTTTTAAGGTAATGTTTTGCATGTATCCTATGTATAGTTGGGTTGACTTTCCTTCTGTTATCTAAGTGTTGTTTGTTGTATAAGGTCACGATGAAATCCTTTTCTTTCTTATGGCACATTGTGACATGTTTCTAAAACATATATGAACGACCTCACAAGACACATGAACTCAATATTGTGCCTTCTCAAAACTCCTATTTCAGTATTATGATTTTTTTTAACATACCAAACTCTAGTGTGTAGTATAAATATTTATGGAGAAGCTAATAGAAATTTGATATTGGTGGTACAAGGTTTCGCTAATACCATTCTATACATTACCTAGAATAGTACTTTGTCCCTTGCTAGCCAGATCCCCCAAAAAAAAAGTAAGGCCAAGCCTTGTGACTCACAATAAAATTTTCATGACACCAATGTTCAAAACACCTCCCCAAGAAATCCTTATCCCATTGATTATTCCGTGACTAGCCAACTGTGATATTTCTTTCTGAACTAAATTAACTAAAGGGAAAAGGACAAAAAATGATCCACTGTTTCAATAACAAACATAAAACCCTAGGAAAATGTACTTCATGTGATTCCAAGGTGTCAAAACTTAGCTCAACACAGATGCTACCAGAAGTGGGCTTTGAAAGGCATTGAGTGATTTTATTAGATTAATTGATGCATACATATGAATCTTCCCAAACACTCTTTTTTAACCAACCTTTCATTTAAAGAGAGAAATGGCTAAATCTACAAAAAGGAGCTTTCTTGGCACTGTTGGTGTGTTGTGTTTTCACTGGCCCTGCCCTAGAATGACTAGGGGAAAATTGTCATAATGTACCAATAAAATAAGTAAGTTTTGAATCACTAAGATTCACTCTCGTTCACGTCCTTGACAATCTACATTTTTTTTCAAGGATAATAACACAATTGTAGTCTAGTTTACATTAAGAAAAATGCATGGGATGGTCAGAGTAGCCATAAACTGTTCCTTGTCATCAATAATGATGCATACAAGAGTTCATTCCATGTGTTCAGAATTCTAGGTAAGCACCAGTGGCTGCAATCTTGATACTTTTCTCAAGTCAGTCGATCGTTTTGAGAAAGACATTTCTTTTGGTAAATGGAAGGATGAGTATCCTTGTGGTTATCTGTGATTCTGGTGATGTTCATGTAGGCTACATGTGCATTTATCTACTTCATCACACACTCCAGTACATCCATCATTGTTGGGAATTTTGTGATATAAATCTCATTGAAAATTGGCTGAGATTCTTTGTGGCACTTCCCAGTTGAATTCCATTTCCCTCCACTGCATTGTAGATATTAAAAAAAAAAAATACATTAATAGGTTTTTGAGAGAGGTCACCATGACCTATATTACAAAAAGCTACATATATTACTAGATTTAATGGCCACCCTAAAGACTTCTATGTGCCATTTGGGTTGTTACATGGAATGAGAGGCTGAGTATCCCCAAAAGAAAACTTGTGTTCTTCTTGAATCAATTCTTCTATCTAACCAATGACCCCACACCTTGATAGCCTTCCTAAATTCTTCAAGACCATCCTGGAGTGGATAGGCATTGTTCCCTTTTTGATAATATTCCTTCCTGTTATAGGTTCAATACAACCATGATATAAAAATGAATCTCAAATGGCCTAGAGAAAGTAATAATCAAATAAAACAAAACTATGCAACTGAGACCCTGACTCTCCCTGGATCTCATTACATATGTGTTATGGAAAAAAGAAGGAGAGGACAAATACCCTCAAGAAGTTTTTCTGTGGCTCCACTAATGCCCTGTATTGAAAACAATGACATATGCTTTCTTGTACTTGGGAGAAAATTTATCCATCACATCCAACCTGAGGGTCTCTTTCCTGCTACCATTCCTAGAAGGAATTTTCGCTTCTTGAACTAAGAAAGGCACCCTCACCAATTCCACACTGCAATTGTAGTCCTGCAACAAACACAATAAATTCTCATTGTAAAACATGAATAACACCCAACAAAACAAAAATAATACTTGCAATTTTGAAGTATTCAACATACAGACCTCAAGAATGCAGAAGTTACACAACTTACCTCAAATCTAAATGCATAAAATCCTTACGCCTTGAAATCATGTCTTGATTTTGATGTATAATTGATATCAGGTCAATATACATATAAACATGGTTATACAAATGACATGGAGGAATTACTTAAATGTTGAGAAATAGGCTTCAACTTTATTTTGTGAAGTCATGCAAAAGAAACCTTAGCTTGTGAATAAGAAACTTTCCCTAGGTCGGACCTTTAACAACAATATGGCCATAATTCAATCTAAACTAAACATATTTTGAGATCACTGGATCTAATGTTTTACGATCTGTAAATTCAAAAATTTGTTAAACTAGATATTTAAGTAATGGGTAAGTATAAAAACCTGGATGATGATGAACAAGATTGTTGTAAGGAGGAGTAAGATTCGCACATCATAGACATTTCTAAGCGTTACTAGAGGCATTGTAATTGGAATGCTAAGAACTTTCTTCCTTCTTCACCCTGGGAATTGTATCTTCCCCTCTTTGAAACTCCATTGCCCATTTTCTGCTTAAGGATGCGCATAGCTCGTGCCTTGACAACGCTTTGAGAATGACCGGTCTAGGTCTTCTTGAGATGCTCACATCACCTTTCTTACTCACTTACCCCAACCAAATCTCATCGCTTCATCATATTTTCCTAATTCAAACTATCTATTTGACATTGTAACGAGGAGGATACAACCTTGTACCTTGCCATTATGTTCATAGACAACCATATCCTTTGAAACCACTAAAAGAAATTCCATGACTTCTGTACCCTCTCCAATATCGCGTGAAAGTGAATGAACAATAAAATCAATCGCACGATCCACCTCAGCAATTTTCACCTTATTATGATTCTTGTCCTTTATTAGGCTACAAAGTAATGGTAGCATTTTGTTCCTAATCAATGGCTTATTCCATCCCAGAAGGTGAGCTAAAATACGAATGAAACCTTCATCTCCTATCCATTGTCTGTGCTTTTCTTTCTCCTCGCTTAACCTGTGTAATTCATTAAGAGCATACAACAGAGTCTTCTCCTCATTAGAATTGAGCTTAGGTTTCAATGTAGCTATTGTGACCATTGTATTTATATCCTTCCACTCTTATATATACCTTTAGAGTATGATATTTGGTCTAAGCTCTTTACTGATTAGCACCTAATTAGTCATGGGACAAGTAGGGTGCCCCTTTACAAACCATATTTCAATATAACTTCTATCAAATGTTTGATGAGAATATATCTCAATAGGATCTTCCATTACCTCTCGAGAAATTGGACTATCAAAGGATTGTAAGGGAGGTGAAGAATGACTTCCCAAAAAGAGCCTTTTCTCGTAATATTTCTAACTAGACTACAACACCACTACCAACCCACAGGAAGAATAAATTGGCTCTAATAATCTCTACATCATATGTGGCTTCTTGCTGAGATTTTGGTCTATGCCAGTCCATGTCCATTACTAAGATGTGGTTTCCTATTGACATTTTGGTTTGTGCCAGTCCATATCCATTACTAACTAGACTACGACACCATAGCGAGTCCACAGAAAGAATAAATTGTGGAGTCTTCATCGAATGTTGCCGCATTATAGTGGGATTGTAAGGGAGGTGAAGAATGACTTCCCAAAAAAGCATTTTCTCCTAATATATCTTATCCCTCTCTTTGGCAGAAGATGTTGTTATAGCTCCAAATCTCACTATTATGGTTTGTGATGCTGCACTCATGGCCTAGGGCAACCCCTCCTTCCAGAGCTAGTCTCAAATTTAAAAAAAAATGTTTTATTCCCTGTACGCGACATTGCTCTAAGCTAAACGCGTGTATATGCGGGTCCATATATACCCAACCCGTGTATATGTATTAAAACACTTAAAAAAATATAAAACTCCTTATTTTCGGGCGGAGATCGCGGGTTTTACCTACTGATCACCTGTTAGTGCCCGTGGCCCCAACTGTTCCCAACCAATTCCTAACTAAAAAACTACTTAGGGATTGGTATAAAAAGACTTCAAAGGGAAGGCCTAAGGGAGGAGAGAAGAGAGAGAAAGGTTATTATACTGAGATTTCCCCCTTGACCAGGTCTGAAGGCCCTTGTGCCTTCCGCACTTCCCCCATTTGTATAGGAAACCCTTGTTTCCTTGTGATTTGATGTTCATCCCTTAGTTATGGCATCATGGAGTGAGTCTTGGAACGAGATATGCTAGAGGCTTGAGGCGGGACGGATCAGGAAGGAAGCTGTGCTTGGAGCCTGTGAAAGGTTGCTCAGGTGATTTTACTCCTTTTGTACTTTCTATTTGTCTATAATAAAGAAACACGTCTTGATTCTCGATATGCTTCTTCTTTATGTTTATGATGTTCATGTTTGAATTTCATGTATGAATGGTTGTTTAAAGTTCATAACTAACTTCCTTCTTTTATAACATAAAGATGATTTTTGTATAAATCTTTGTCTGTATACTGCTGCATTCTTTGGAATTGTTGGTTTTGCAGGGCAAAGGAGCGAAAGGGACGTGAAGAAGGGTTTGGACCCTTGAGGAACTACTCGAACGTAGGACCTGAGGTACGTCCTTCTTACTTTAGGATTAGCTTTTGCTAGCATAATGTCTATGTGTATGCATGTTTCTTTGTTTAGACAACTTTCAGTCTGCTAGGGTTCCACCCAAAAGCCCTAGGGGATAAAATCCCTCAACAGAATTGGCGACTCCACTGGGGACAACACTCTTGTTGTTCCTAGTTTGGGTGTTTGTGAAGCCTATCAGGGCTCAGTTGCTTGCTGGTTTATTGTTACTGTCTGATCTGTTCTTTATTTCTGAGTGTTACCATTTTCTGGAGTTTGTTTTTTATTTTTCCTGAAATATTATATATAAGCTATTTCATTTAGTTACAGAAGCGTATAAACGCTTGTTGTCTGAAGTGAACCCGCATATACGTAGGTTTCCTCAGAAACAATCAAGTATACATGCAGTCTGCACCAAGTACAGTCGCGTATATCTGACAACTTTCAGGATTTATAAATTTTTTGTCTCTGAAGTTTGTCTGGTGCTTTCAGTCAGTGTTGAACAGTCGTTTTGGTCAGTATCAGTTCTTTGTGTTACAACACGCATACTTACTCCGATTTCTCTCTAATTATAAGGAGTTTTGGTCTCATTTTGTGTTGACAAGTGTCATCATATTTTTGCTAAAAACACACAAGATTTCTTGATTAGAATCTTGGCTTCCCTGAGTTATCAGAGCAGAAAGATTGTTATCAATCTTTGTGTTCAACTTTTCTTTTTGGTGACTTTTTTTTTGCTTAATGAAATCGATTTTTATGACCATTTACTTCCTTGTTTCATCAAAGTTGTCATTTGAGACTTTCTTGAAACTGTCTTTTTGATCTTTGTTACCAAATCTTTCCTTGCTGCCTTCGATTATTAAAAATCCTTTTTGAAGCAAATTTGTTTTTTATTGATTTTTCATCCTTTGTAAGATGTCAACTTCCAAAAAGTGTTTCTTTCTTGTTGTTTCAATCACAAAGTGTTAGTTTTGTTGACAACATTTTCAAAAAAGACTTTTTTGTTGCTACTTTGAAGTGAACTTTTTGAAATTTTTTTGTTTTGCTTTCTTGAATTTGCTTTTCATTTAGTTTCCTTTTTGGTGAATGAAAGTGTTTTTGTTATCTTGAGTTTTGCTTTTAGTATTTAGACGAATTCTAGTATCTTATATTCCATCTAAATATAGTAAATGGCAAAAGAAAATTTGATAAACAAAACAACTTTCATTTCTTGTTAGAGTAGTTTTCAATCTTGCATCAAGCATTTAGTGTTGCATTAGGATAAATTTGCATCCCTTTAGGCATAAAATAGTTTTGTTAACTTTTGAGTGTGAAGTGTGAATGAAAAGAAAAGAAAAGAAAATTTTGTTTCATTAGAAGTTTCCTTCTGAACCAGGGAAAATTTTAAGAACCCCCCCTAAATTTATAAGTATAATAAATGGGCGAATCTCCATGGTATATAGGAAAAATGGAAGGCGATTTTATCAAAAATATAATATGTATATATAATTTTTTGGCGAATCTCTCACTAGGAATGGCGAATATTTTACTCAATTATAAAATCTTGTAAGATCTTGGTATTACCATGGGTTATCATAAACCTGGAGCTTGAAAATTACTATTAGTAGTTTATAAAAATTAATAAAATTAATAGTTGATTTTTATTTTATTTTTTATTTTAACCAAGCTAAAATGTTTAACATACATTAAATTACAACATCCACCAAGCCCCGAGAGGGATTGAATATTTTTTCACTCTATGCTAGTTTGCATATGAAGATAGTTGATACCTCTCGGGGGTTAGTAGATCCAGAGTAAAGATGGATCAATGCTGGTTTAATTCCCCCATTTAAATAGGCTACATTCCAGGTGAATACCATGGTCAATACCATGTGCCATTTTGGTGAATACCATGGGTCAATACCATGTGCCATTTTTTTTTTTTTATTAATTCTAATATTAGGGTTAATAATGGTTTTTTTGCATGGTATTAATAATAATCTAGTCCATGGTATTTGTCCCATAGTATTTTGCCCATAGGTTTCACCTAAATATAACCCATTTTTTGAGTGTTCGTAAATATAAGGTGACTTATAGAGTAAATATAAAAAAATGTTTTATTTGTTTACCATACCTCTCGTTTATTTATATTTTTATTAATTTACCAAACCTCTTTTACAAATATGGTATTTGGCCCATAGGATTCACTTAAATAAAACCTCTTTTTTGAGCCTTCATAAATAGAACGAGGGTTATGGACTAAATATAAAAAGAGGTTTTATTTATTTACCATACGTTTAGTTTATTTATATTTTTATTTATTTACCATACCTTTTGAGTAAGTATAAAAAGACGTTTTATTTATTTACCATACCTCCACTTTACTTATATTTTTATTTGTTTACACCCTTGCATGTATATAAGGTGACTTATGGAGTAAATATAAAAAATGTTTTATTTATTTACCATACCTCTCATTTATTTATATTTTTATTAATTTACCATACCTCTTTTTATAAATATGGTATTTGGCCCATAGGATTCACTTAAATAAAACCTATTCTTGAAAATGGGCGAATGGAAGGTTGTAACTCATAATTTAAATGGCTAAATTTACCTTTTTTACCCTCTCCCTTAAAATAAGGTGGGCTACTTTTGGTGATTTGTAAAAATGTACTATGATACAAAATATTCGCCCAGTAAAAATTTATAACCCCTTAATTTCGCCAAAGGGCGAACATTCCCCCTAAAATTTTCTATGCAAATAACACCAACGTCTAATTAAGAGGGACAGTTGGTATTAGGACTAATTCGTGTTTAGAAGTCCCTTCACATGTTTTCTAGACTTGTAGCTATAGTAAATATCACTAATAAATTTAACTTGTTTGGAAGAAGGAAAAAAGATACAGATTCAACTTCTACACAGGGAAATTATGTTATGAACTAATGACCTCAACAATGGATGAAGAAGCATCAGCATAGTCCCTAGAAATTCAGGGAGAGTATAGATCGAATATCCCTGGTGGATCTTTTCGATGTTGATAAAACCTTAACAATGGTTAAGAGGAACACTCAAGGGGCTGAAAATAGAGAAACAACTACTAGAGAATCCACACACTGGCACAAGGTGCCTTCTTTACCTTCTAATGTTTCTTTTGGTATAGTTTGTCCTTGTAGAATTAAGGGAGTTGCTTGAGTCACACTTTAGGATATCATATATGTCTTAATTTATAAATCATGCAGTACACTTGACTGAGGAAAAGTACATACTCAAAAAATGCCATTTGAACCAAGAATTTCAGTGTGGCAGAGTTTACTTAGGGCCTATGGAATATATGGAAATATCAAGTATAATATCTTCTTGAGTTGAAACCTCGTGACTTTGATATATATGTATCACTTCCAAACATCTATGTTGCAGCTAACATGCCTGAAGATGTAGCAAGGGTCAGAAAAATGATGACAGGCTATGGTTTAAAAAATGAGCTTGGGCAAAACTGGACAGATGTAAATAACACTGTGCATGAATTCATTTTAGATAACTCACACTCCGAGGTAGAAGAAATATATAAAATGTTGGAGAGGTTGTCTAACCAGATGAGGAATGCAGGATATGTACCCAATAGAGATTTCATTCTACATGATATTGAAAATCAACAGAAAGAAAACTCTCTTAGCCACTACAGTGAGGTGTTGGGTATTGCTTTTGGGTTCATTAAAACAACTTCAGGAGCATGTATCTAGATCTTGAAAAAATCTTCACATATATGGGGACTGCCACATTGTTACTAAGTTCATCTCCAATATTGTTAGCCAAGGAATCACAGTGAAAGATGCTACCCACTTTCATCATTTCAAGAATGGACTCTACTCCTGTGATGATTATTGGTGATATTGATTGAGGCATGAAATAGACCATATGATGTTTAGGCAAAAAAATGGTTATGGATAATTTTTTGTGCAATGTGAAGTCTGCATGGAGGACATATTATGAATAGATCACTACCTCAGAATATTAGTGATATGTAGGAACAAATTTAATTCTTGACATGCCTCATTTGAAGATCAGTCCAATACAATATTTTGTGATATGTTTTATTACATTGGAGAACAATTCGAGGTATTCTATGCAACAAAAGAAATATGTTTTAAGGGCAAGTTCCAATAGTGTGGATATATATATATATATATATATATATATATATATATATATATATATATATATATATATATATATATATATATATATATATATATATATATATATATATATATATATAATATATATATATATATATATCAAAAAAAGGGAAATAAAATAAATTCAATATATCAGTGGGAGTCCCAAAGGAGCTAATTATTAGTCTCTCTTAATAAGTTTTCTAAAATTGAGGCTCTAATCCTGGCAGAAAACAAAATGAAGAAAAGCCTTGATTATCTTCATCCATCTCACATATCGTGAAACCTCATTGGATTGTGAGAATTCAATTTATGTGTGAGAAATGTATCTGATACGAGAGTTTTGGAAAGAGATTACTGGTTATAGTTATTTTCTTAAATATTTCATTGTTGTAAACTTATTTTCATTGCAGGCTTATGTTTATTTGGAAAGATATGTGAAGCACTCTAAGGACCCTTCCCACATGTTTAGTATGTCCTTAGGTGCTTTTTCTTCTGGAGTATCTATTCTAATCCTAGTTCTATTTCTCCATGATCACACAGAAAGGAATGCGATTTTGAATATTCCAAACATGCAATTCTGGAGGAGGATATAAGGAAGAGACAGGTATTTACTATTTAATATTAACCACCTATAAGTGCTGAAGAAATCATTGTTCACTTTGAGCAATTTATTTTCTTATTTTTTTACTTCAGATGCATATTGAAAATTTTCATTACACATTTTATCCTTTTGTTTCACAATTTATTGATCTTTGAGGAGTGGATACCAGTACAGCCACATGGAAAGCTTCTGACAGCACTGCTCATTCAGATTTACATTGATACTGAGCATTCCATCTTTCCTATGAGATTTTAAGGAAAACATATTGTGTGAATGTCTCCTGGACAGATGTTTTGTCTGTCCAACTCAGTTAGAAAAAAAAAAGTAGATCTGAAAAGGTTTGGAAACACAATATAGTTTAACTTTGGACTATTAAGTGCACAACTGCAAATGATACTTCCCTTCATCCAGTGGAAACTATCTATATAAAGGATAAAATTAGACAGTAACGTGATACAGATTCTCATACAAACATCCTTGACAAACTTGAGACTTAGTTAGGCATGTAGTTAAACAAATTTACTTATGTGTCTATCAATCTGTAAAAATAGTTTTTAGAGTAGTATTAGTCTATCAAAAGTGAAAACAGTTGTGATGTTATATGACAAATGGCATTTTTGTTGCACATAAGGCATATACATGGATCATGCTTTGCTTAGACAATGCTTTGTTAGTCAAGGGTTATGTGGTTTTTGGTGTATGGACAGTCGGTAAGGATAAATATTTTTAGAGTTTGCAAGCAATACCAATAAAGTGGTGATTGCTAGATGTGTTTTTTGCATAATAGTTGCCAGTATTGAAAGTGTTGCAGTGTAAACGAACACAAATTAACTGCTTTTTTGAATTATATATGATTGAAAAACATGTTCAGTATTAGGAAATAGATAATTCTCTACTTGTTTAACATGAATTTATTGTTATTTTATCTTTCAGGTTTTTGAAATGTAAAAAATGGTGCAAAAGTGGTGTTTATGCATTGAAGTGTCCTGCTTTCCAAATCTAGGTCGAGCATTTATTAAACTCATCCTTTACAATATGGCAACAAATCATTTATTTCATGGAAAGAGAGAAGTGCCTAGAATTATGCCAAACAATGAGGCATATTACATTGCCCTTGTTGAAGGACTAAAAGAGGCAAAATGACATGATGTCAATGATATTTAAGTCTTCACCAACTCGGAGTTGATATGTGATCAGATGAAATGCATCTATCGGGTTTGGAAGGACAATTTAAAACCTCTTCATAAGGAATCAATAAATTTGAGTTGTCAATATCAACACTTTACCATCAATTTCTCTGCAGATACTAAAAAGATGTCCACTAATATAATGTCCAGAGCATTTTTATGCACATATGGGGATGTCAAATATGACATAGGATCACCATCCACTGCAATAGAAATCATTGATGACCATCAATATAGATCCCCATTGTGTGAATGGGTTGTTGTTATCATTTTTCTGGGGTCTATCATAGTATGGTTCTTTCATTAAAGAAGAACATGTTAATGTTTTATTTTTCCCCAACATGCAATGATTATGGTTTCTTGTATGGGAGACAAATTTATGGACAAATGTAATATATTCGATGTACATGGACAGATGTATTTTGAGAAAAGTAACTGGTTCATGGTTTTGTGATTATCATTAATACATTATGTTGTTGTCTGATCCTTCCAAACACCTTCTCAGATCTTTAATTCTGGAGAGATATTGATATGCTATGTGATTTCTTCATTGGTTGTTGATGAATGATGAAAGGTTTCTTTACTATGTTTATAAGGAATTTAATCTTAATAACACTAGTATTTCGCAATCACCTAGTCACTCTTCCTGTCTCCACCTTGGATTTCATCCCAATAGTTTTCCCAAATCACAACTCTATTTTGGCTTGACTTCTCTATATTTCAGATCTTGTGCTTGTGGACTTATCACGATAGTAAGGACCTAGTCTTTTTAAATCAAAGCAAATCTTGCCCATGCCTAGTGTTTCATAAGTAATGAAATGTCAATATTTATCCAAGAAACCACATCCATCATGATGGTCTACTATGCTAAATCTCCCATGTGACCACTCCACTTCCTCCAAATATTGAACTAGTTTTTCCTCTACAAAGGGATTCTTGGATAAAAACTAGAAAATATGCAGTTGGTGTTCTGGTTGTTCTTGTAAGAGAGCTAAGAGGATTACTTGCAATTGGCAACAAGAAACAGTAGAAGAAACAAACGTCTACATTTTTTGTCGAGAATAGAAATTATTTTAGATCCTTTGCATTGTTTTATAAAATGTGGATAAATATAGGGTAGTTTTGATATTTTGACATTGCTGTAAATTATGTCTAAGCTTAAAGAACTTAAATTTTCAAAATTTCGATAAGGATCTTCGAGGCATATTCATAAGCATCACTCTGTTTGTGTGATAAAATAAGCTCTCACATCACAAACGCCAAAGAGTGCACGCAATTACATTCAATGATACAACTGGTCCTTTCTGAAAAATTTCCAGGCCATGTAGTTTCAAAGATCGTAAATGTTTAAACAAGATGGAAAAAAGTTTATTAAAGAACTTCAAAAATATAATTTTGACTTTGTTATTGTCAGATTAGATTTTCCATTCAAAATAAAAAATTTAGGTATTGTTGAAAGTAATCAAATCCTTTCTGCAATCTTTAGAAACCTGAAAATCAATTTGTCTAATGTTGTCCATATTGTTAACAATTTTAATATGATGTGATAGTTATCAGATCTTATGTTCTACAAGATACGAAGAGTTTCATGATAGGATTAAGAAAGTGCATCATATATAGATTCTATTTATATTTCAACCATTCTTCTCATAATAAGGAATGAAAACAATTAAGAGAGAGCAAAGCAAGAAGAATCAAAGGCAACACTAATTTTGTTGTTCATTCTCAAACTATTTGTGAGAAAGTGAAACTAATGATGAACAAAAACCATAAGCATTATGGGTAACACAAATTCTTCCATCATGATCTAAGCGATATAAATATTAACACTACAAGCATGATTAATGATAAAACTGTTTCAATGATAGTCCAAGCCACATAAAGTTAATTACTATTTCAGAGAGACATCACCAGGTACTTCATTCATGCAATGATTACATAGCAAACACTATCTTACCAGCTTATTACACATGCAAGATTGTATTGTAATCATTAAATATTGCAAACTAGTAAACCATCTTATTTCAGATGCTTAGAGATCATTCTAGCCTCCCTCAAAATTTAGTTTATAGCCAAAAACTTACCTTTAAGAAATATGACAGATATGACAAACATATACATTATGATTGTAGAACATGATGACGATATTCAGCTAGAGCCCATATGGGGAAGATATTATGATAGGCAACATAAACCATCACAAAACAACATAAAGGAAGGCTTAGCAGACCTAAAAAACCCATAAAGAGAGGTCTGAAGATATGAAATGGTACAAAATCTGAATAAACTTGTCAATAAAGGGGACTGCTCAATACAATGCAATCTATCAATATAAGTTAATGATGTGATACTTTTATACAAATGAGATAATGCAATAACCCAGGTAAACACTAAGGGGCAATGTTAGAATTACTTGTACGTAGATACCTCTCTACTTGCAATTGGTAAATGGAAAATCAGGTAATTGACAACACATAAGATTGAAAATAGGTTTTACTAATAAGGGAACAATTTTCTTTGTTACCAGTTCAACACGAAATGAACTAAAGATAGAAAAATGTTCAAAAACATCTAAAAATAGCAGAGGTTCATGGCTCTGCAATTATTAACCTACTGAATCTTCACTCTTTCTTCTCAAGTACTCGATTAAACTTCCAAACTAACTATAACTACAAATCAAGTTTAGTTAGCAGTATATTCATGGCCACAAGTTTTCAATATAAACAAAGGCTATATTCCAAAGCTGTAAATATGCAAAACTGAATGTAACAATTTTGAAGTTCCTAGTAACACAAGGCTATTGCCACTCAATAGCCACATCACAATCCATGCTAGAATGAATTAAAGTGACATTTATGCTCTTTGCTAGCAAAACGGGTTGTAATTTTCCCAATTCCTTGCTTATCCATTTAGTGACTTCTTCTGGCACATGAAAGTGCTTACATAAGCTACTCCCGTGACTTTGAAAAGAAAGTGGATGCTAAAGAAGATGATGATGAAGAAGATGTAGGTGACTTCATATGTTTTGATAGACTTTGGGAATTCACTTCCTGATGAGAAACATGTGGACTTGTTTCTCTGTTGTGTAGATTTCACTAGAGACCTTGCTGGCGAGCTTTCTTCCATATCAGAGTAGGTATGCATTGTTAAACGTCCATCCAAATAATCTATAGTTGGTGAATCTGGTACATTCACTTTATATAGATTAGAAGCAACAATGCTAGATTCACTAGTCCACTCACTAGCATGTCCTCTGCCATTTGCTGTGCTGATACTCTCAAGTTTTGATGCCCATGAAGCACTTTGGCTACGAGGACTCCAAGGAGCATCCAATTCATATCTTTGGTCCCTTTCAGTTCTCTGCCATAGAAAAATTGACAATTTGTCAGGTTCTCCTCAACATGCTTTGAATCTCTAGTCTCAACTGGTTCTTATTAGCAAAACAGATCTCCCCCTAGAGTGAAGGATGTATCTTTTCCTGACTATAACTTTTCTGCCTCGTATGGAAATTCCATGGTGTCCACTAGGCAAGAAAGGGCCTTCAACTACTTACTAAGAACAAGTATGGTTTCCTAGCACTTTGCAAACTTCCCTACAGCCATAGCTATGTCCTTTTCCTGAAATTACAGTTAAGTACAAGTTACTCCACTACTATAGGACTTTAACAAACATTATTGCAAGTGTCTAGGCAGAATAGACTAACAAGGGAAGGCTATAAAGCCAACACCTCTTAATAGTTTATGTTAGGAATTGAAAATAGTGTTGGAACTATTATACGTTAGTATAACCATAAACTTTCCTTCTGTAGAAAATCAGAACACTAGATGAGATTGAAAATTTATCAAAAAGTAGAGAATGCTCTATATTTCATGAAAGGGTTCCTTATTTTCGGATTAAGCTTATCATCTGCACTAAAGAAATATGGTCACCTCTCCAGTGACCTATAAATGAATGAACCTCGGTAGCCTGTATAAGAACAATGAAAATTTTCATTGGCATCACTGATTTCCATTTTCCGATTTGTTAAATTTAGAATGATGATCCCTTTTAGAGATTGAACTAAGTCTCACGGTTGTCGGGGATGTTTGTATGAGAATCAGTATCAGGTTACTATCTAATTTTATCCTTTATTTAGATAGTTTACACTGGATGAAGGGAAGTATCATTTGTAGTTGTGCACTTAATAGTCCAAAGTTAAACTATATTGTGTTTTCAAACCTTTTCAGATCAATTTTTTTTTTCTAACTGAGTTGGACAAACAAAGCATCCATCCAGCAAACATTCACACAATATATTTTCCTTAAAATTTAATAGGAATGATGGAATGTTGAATATCAATGTAACTCTGAATGAGTAGTGCTGTCAGAAGCTTCCCATGTGACTGTACTGGTATCCACTCCTCATAGCTCAATAAATTGTGAAACAAAAGGGTAAAATGTGTAATGAAAAATTTCAATGCACATCTGAAGTAAAAAAAATAAGAGAAGAAATTGCTCAAAGTGAACAATGATTTCTTCAACAGTTATAGGTGGCTAATATTAAATAGTAGATACTCGTCTCTTCCATATATCCTCCTCTAGAATTGCATGTTTGGAATATTCAAAATCGTGTTCCTTTCTATGTGATCATGGAGAAATACAACTAGGATTAGAACAAATACTCTAGAAGAAAAACCTCCTAAGGACATACTAAACGTGTGGGAAGGATCCTTAAGTGATTCACATATCTTTCCAAATAAACATAAGCCTGCAATGAAAATGAGTTGACAACAATGCAATATTTAAGAGAATAACTATAACCAATAATGTCTTTCCAAAACTCTCGTATCAGATACATCTCTCACACATAAATTGAATTCTAGCAATCTGATGAGGTTTCATGATATGTGAGATGGATGAAGATACTCAAGGCTTTTCTTCATTCTGTTTTCTGGCAGGATTAGAGCCTCAATTTTAGAAAACTTATTAAGAGACACTGATAATTTGCTCCTTTGGGATTCCCTCTGATACACTAAATTTTGGATATAACTACATTTAGACATAAAAAAATGTAGTAATCTGTTTTAAGGACTCCTATACCTTGATCCCTAATTATTGCATTTATTTTATTTCCCTTTTTTTGATATATATTAGATATATATTATATATATATATAATATAATATATATATATCCACACTGTTGGAACTTGCTCTTTAAACATATTTCTTTTGTTGCATAGAATACCTCGAATTGTTCTCCAATGTAATAAAACATATCGCAAAATATTGTATTGGACTCATCTTCAAATGAGACATGTCAAGAATTAAATAATTTGTTCTTGCATATCACTAATATTCTAAGGCAGTGATCTATTCATAATACATCCTCCATGCAGACTTCACATTGCACAGAAAATTATCCATAACCATTTTTTTGCCTAAACATCATATGGTCTATTTCATGCCTCAATCAATATCACCAATAATCACCACAGGAGTAGAGTCCATTCTTGAAATGATGAAAGTGGGTAGCACCTTTCACTATGATTCCATGGCTAACAAATTTTGGAGATAAACTTGATATCAATGTGGCATTCCCCACATATGTAAATGTTTTTTCAAGATCTAGATACATGCTCCTGAAGTTGTTTTAATGAACCCAAAAGCAATACACAACACCTCATTGTAGTGGCTAAGAGTTTTTTCTTTCTATTCATTTTCAATATCATGTAGAACAAAATATCTATTGGGTACATATCGTGCATCCCTTGTCTGGTTAGACAACCTCTCCAACATTTTACATATTTCTTCTGCCTCGGAGTGTGAGTTGTCTAAAATGAATTCATGCATAGTGTTATTTACATCAATCCATTTTGCCCAAGCTCCTTTTTTAAACCATAGCCTGTCATCATTTTTCTGAACCTTGCTACATCTTCAGGCATGTTAGCTGCAACATAGATGTTTGAAAGTGATACATATATAGCAAAGTCACGAGGTTTCAACTCAAGAAGATATTATACTTGATATTTCCATATATTCCATAGGCCTTAAGTAACCTCTCCCACATTGAAATTCTTGGTTCAAATGGCATTTTCTGAATATGTACTTTTCCTTAGTCAAGTGTACTGCATGATTTATAAATTAAGACCTATATGATATCCTAAAGTGTGACTCCAACAACTCCCTTAATTCCACAAGGATAGACTATACCAAAAGAAACATTAGAAGGTAAACAAGGCACCCTGTGCTAGTGTGTGGATTTTCTAGTAGTTGTTTCTGTGTTTTCAGTCCCTTGAGTGTTCCTCTTGACCATTGTTAAGGTTTTATCAACATCGAAAAGATCCACCAGGGATATTTGATCTATACTCTCCCTGGATTTCAAGGGACTATGCTCATGCTTCTTCATCCATTGCTGAGGTCATAAGTTCATAACATAATTTCCCTTTGTAGAAGTTGAATCTGTATCTTTTTTCCTTCCTCCAAACAAGTTAAATTTATTAGTGATATTTACTATTGGTACAAGTCTAGAAAAGATGTGAAGGGACTTCTGAACATGAATTAGTCCTAATACCAACTGTCCCTCTTAATTAGGTGTTGGTGTTATCTGCACTATCTCCTCATGATTAAATCCATTACAGGCATGCCCTGAAGAAAATTTGCATAAATCTCCATAGGAAGAAAGTGCAAGATAATGTTGAAAATAAGCTGGTAATAAAATGTGAGGCACAAAATCTTCTAGTATGCAATGTGACCTAAAATGATGCTTTCATCTTTTACTACAATCACAATCTTAGAGAGCAGCATTGCGAAATACAAATACATTTGACATGAAACTTGTCCACGTCTTTTGGTGATAAGGATGATGCAAGGAACCTCGAAATTATAAGAGTTTCCAACACAGCAACTACACCACCTAATGAATTCCCACACAACACAAGATGTTGATCCTTTCTTTTCTGCAAGTCTTTCGAGATAAAGGTTTCTTAGCTTCAGCTTTGAATAAGGGTTTCTTGGTTTGAATATACATTTATATA
The DNA here is from genome assembly GCA_000404065.3 of Pinus taeda. NCBI lineage: Eukaryota > Viridiplantae > Streptophyta > Pinopsida > Pinales > Pinaceae > Pinus > Pinus taeda. Next base: position 106,355 of record APFE031135224.1, read on the forward strand.
TAGCCCACTGAGAGAGACAGAGGTCTAGGACATTCAATTCAAGACAACCTGGTTTCAGCTCAGAAACAAAATACATATATAATCAGATCAGGGAGTGGGTTCGATGAATGAACCTGCTTGTTGTATCCTGGGTGGTGAGCTGCAGAACCTGGGAGTGAGTTTTCCGCTTGTTCTGGTGAGCTGTAGGCATCGAGTTGAGCCCGAGACTCCGGTTTCCTTTTGTTTTGGTTACCCAGTGAGCTGCAGGGGAGTGTTGGGTCGAATGTACCCTGTGGTTAATTCCTAAATTTGAATTGAGGTGAGTGCCGGGTTGAATGTAGCCCACGGTTAATTCCCAAATTCGAATTGAGGTGTGAATGGCGGCAAGACAATGATGGAACTCAAATCAGACTTTATCATTAAATGCGGAGGGTGGCGGAGCTGGGCAGAGCTCACGAAGGATGACGAAGTTGGGCAGAGGAATTGCCGGCGACTAAAGTCAGAGGTTTTTCCAACCGGCGATGAAACCGGACAATTCCTCTGCCTAAATAGACTACAATTTAATCACTCTTATGATGATATTTTTTTAAAAATTAAATTGCCAAATTCAAAAGAAAAAAGAAAAAATATCTTTCCAAGCAAATTTATTGCTCTGTCAACAACTTAAATATGCACCAAGAAAACCATATTAAACTGTCCAAGTGTCCGGGGCTTTGAAATTGCAACTAGGGACAAAACCCGCAGGTGGCACCGATGCTTGGGCGGCGGGCCTCGGGGAAACGAACAAACCTAAAAAACAGGAATGTTAAGAAAACTGACCATTAACAAAGCAAAATTGATGGAATATCTCAAATATTGGATATTACTCGACTCATATGGCCAATTCACACAATTAGGTTGCAACAGAATACCGGATGGATGAAAACCGTTATTTTTATGCAGTCACAGGCTCTCACATCTCCGGTGGGTAAGATGTTTTCAGGTCCAAAGCCCTGGTGCCGCCGCAGAACGCCGCTTCCATAGATTGATTTCAGGTCGCCGCGGGCTTGGACAGCGGGTCGCTTAAGAGAGGATCCGAATGAGAAATTAGAACTGGCGATTTCTTGACTTTCATCTTTATCCATATGGTTTTACAATTCCTGGCCGTCATCTGATGCAGATCGATAAGATTAAAATATAAAAATCATATGAGATAACATAGTGATATAGTGAACTTAACATTAATAATAGCTTATCGATTACTGCACAGTGCAAACGAAGAAATTACGATTCTAATATAAATTACTATTTAAACAAACCATGAAAAACATACGGTTAGTAAAATAGAGGGTGAGAGGATATTTTGTTAAAATATTTTTAAGTAAAATAAAGGATGATAGAGTATTTTGTTAAGATATTTTGAAGGAGAAAGTAGTTCATTGTAAATTTGAAGCTAAAATTTTAGCCATGCTAAAGGAGGTGTGGGCAAGGAACAAAATATCTTAAGTTTAGGTTATTTCTAAATAGGGGGTATTATTTCTGAAAAGTTTAGAAACATATATTTGATTGTATTCTGAAAGAAAGCTATGTAACCATTATCACCAATTTTATTTTGGAATTGGAAATTACTATTTTATTAAAATGGTAACATCATTAAAAAATAAAAAAATAGTTTAGATCCATTCATAAATCAATTAAAAAAGTTATTTATTTTATTTAATTTACATTTAAAAAAATAAAGAAGAAAAAATACTCAAATTCCATAAATTAAAAAATAGCAATTTGAATATTTAGGATACATTTAAAATAAAATTAATAAACATTACAAACATTTAAAAAAATACAAACCCCTAAAGATTAGCTCAATTAGGATTAGTGATTGAGACCCCTAACTAGAATTAAGATATTAACCTTCCATAACATCTGGAGCTTTCAATAATTTATTGAGATATTTTAAAAAAAAAAATAAACAAATATTCAAAATAATTTAAGGAAAAAATAATGAAAAACATATTTGAAAATAATAATCAACTGACAAGAAATAAAAATAAACATTTTTTATATATAAAAGAAATAATAAAACACGGTAAAAATTCAAAACATGAAAAAAAATTAATAAAATACGTATATATTTAAGTTTTTTTATTTTAAATAAAATTAATAATTATTAAAACTAAATAATTAAACAGAACAAAAATAAGGAATAGAATAAAATAATTACTAAAAAGTAGTAACGAAAATTCAATTAAACTTTAAAAAAAAATTATTAAAAGAATAATTTTTGAATTGGGAAAAAACAAAATCTGCACTATTAAATACACAATTTAAAATTGTAAGTAAAAATAGGGCAATGCTCTTTTTTATAAACATATCTGGTTTTTTCCTCATTTTCCACAACACTTCTAATTTAAATATATGGCTAATTAAGCATTGTTTTGTCTATTATTATTGTCTAGTATTAGTATATATATAGATATAAAATGTGAATAAAATATTATAAATGAATATAAATTAATTTAAAGTTTAAAATTGTTCATTGTTTAGAGACACGGAAAAGTATTTTTGAGAAATGAAATGTGTTTATATTTTAATTGCTTTACAGGTTCAATACTTAAGTCCAGGTCAGTATCGAGAAGTTAACCTCAATATCAATCCAATAATAAATAGGCAGTTATAATTTTATAATAAATTTGAAGACTAAAACTATTATTCTATATAGTTGTTTGTTTTATTTTTTATTTGGTGCATATTAAGCTTCTTTAATTTTTAATTTCACATTTTTTAATTAAAAAATATTAATTAATTCACGATTATATATATAATATATATATATATATAATTTCACTAGATTTATATATATATATATATATATTAAATATATATATATATTTTTAATCTCACATTTTTTATATTAAAAGTATTTAATTATATTTCCCTATATATGAGGTTGCTTTTGCAATTATTTTGACATTATCAATGGAAATTTAATACCTAGTTTTGTCTCAATATTTAGCGTCTTACAAATTTGTTAGGCCTTATGTTCGTGTAATGCTATTTGAGTGTAATGTTCAATGATCTTCTATTTCATAGATATAATATTTACCATATGACCATAGTATCATATAGATATAATATTTACCATATGATCATATTATCATATAGCCACTTTTTTCTTTTTTCTTTTTTTATTTGTTTTTTACTGGGAAACGAAAAATGTAATTTTCATTATAAAGAAAATTACATGTTGTAAATGCACTTAGCATATGCAGTAAAGTGACCATGGTCAATTGTTTGCAGATCTGAAACAAAATTTACAAAAATCCTGTATTCGGGTATACTAATAGAAATTCATATACATAAATATTTACATATCCATAAAATTGTGCATAACATTTTAACAAAAAGGAATTGTAAACTAAGGTACTAAGGCCCATCTGCCCTCAGCAAAACTTGGTATATAGACACATAACACAATCTAGCATGCTTTTAAGAGTAGTTTGAGGAGTTAAGGTGACTCCGATATTACCTTTCCTCAAAGTTCTTGAGATCTTGTTAGTGGCCACTTAAATATAAGCAAGTATGATATTTTTCATTTCATGTCATGGTTCTAATAAAATCTAACTTCTACTTCTAACATTCAAAACAATATTTTTGAATTGGTGTTATTTATAGCTATTGTTCTTAAAAACATCAACCAAGTTTTTAAGTTGTTTCTCCACATGATCGTTATATAAAACCTTGGTCACTAGTGTATTAATGACTAATGATTCCAAGATTTTGGATAGGGTAATGGTGACACTGAACATGGAGGCACCTCTATGTATGTGCTTTTTTTAACCAGCAAAGTAATATTTTGAAATATCATCAATTTGATGAGATTATCATAAACATGAATTGTATGAGTAGTGGAGACATAACAACTTCCAATATGCTTATGTAGACTTTTATTTTGACTTAGGAATATATCAGTAGGAGGTAGCTCAACCTTGTTAGTGGTTTGATGCAGGAGCATCCAGCTCTGAGGAGACAAAAGGTGGTTGACGGTCTCATGGAGAGACAAGAACACACAGTCATACATGCATAGCTGGACAGGTGTCAAACTTGCCAGTTATTTTACTTTATTTACTTGTTTTATTTTTCAGAAGGTCGATAGGACCAGGTAAATTAAAAATTGTGAACTGTTATTTTTTAAATAGGAATTAGCATCAGAAAGTAGGTTGATAGTTAATTAGTGTCTTTATGAAATGTGTTAGTTAAAAACAGTTATAAGTTGATGGACAGTTATCAATTCTGTTGGGGCAGTTCTACTTGAGCAAAGAACAGTTATGCCCCAGGGGAATAAAAGGAGAAAGATAAGCATTGTAAACGATATTCCTCAGACAGAGAAAGAAAGACACAGTCATTTCAGAATAAAATCTTTATTTTTATACTCTCTATTAAAATCACCACTGTGTAAACTGATTTTCATGCATAAATATATGAACACTGTGTAACAAATTACATTGGAACAGTAAGACAGGAAATATTCATAAGAAGAGCAGGCGCTGCCAAACATATTACATCCAAGGACAAGAATTCGTAAATAACGAGATAACTAATATTCACAAGGAGAACAGGCGTTGTCAACTATATCACGCCCAGATAAAGGAGGACGAGAATTCGAGAACGCAAACCATCTTTCAGGTAATCCATATAACCCCAACTATTTATGATCAAAACAACTGTCAGAATGCAATCAAACAATTTGTAACATTTCATCAATTATTATAAATAAAGCAAATACAGTCCAGGCGTACACGGCCTTCGAAAACGAAAATTTCATTCGAACAGAGTCTCGAAACCGAGTTTTCGAGCAAGAGAGCAACATAACCAGACAGAATCAAGTAATCATCATGGCGAGGGATTACCAACGGAAACCATGTGAGTGAGGGTTTATATTAAACCAAATAGCAACATTACAGGCGAGGGTTCGAATAAGTCGAATACCCATCTTGAAAAATCAATTCAAAACCAACTTACAGGACGAGGGTTCAAACCTATCGAATACCCATTTCCAGAAACAGGGTTTCGGCCACGGAACAACCGTATTTAAATACAAAGACTCCAAAGTGAAAGACCAACGTACAGGACCCAAGAGGGTTACACAGAACCAAAGGAAAACCTATCTATTTCACCGTTCAGGTGACAGTCCAGAACGAAAACAAGTCTCGGAAACCCTACAGAATACAACCTAGCTAAATGGAAGGACCCTACCTGTAAGGGGGCGCTGGAGGATGCGAGTGACTGATAGAAGCCATGGAATGCATCGAGCTCCAGAGACCGGCTGTATCGAACCATCTGCAACAAAATGAGAGCAGGTTAGAACATCTACAGGCATACATAAACGTTAAAAAGACAACCAACAGGTGAGGTTGAAGCGCAGAGCTTTACCTGTAGCTGAGTAGGCAGAGTCGAGGAGACAAACGACCACCATACCCTGAAGATCCGTAACGAGTGCGTTAGGTTCGGAGAAATAAGGGGCAAGAAAGTTTAACCAGAACGAGAAATTACCTTGGCAGTCGAGTCGAAGAGTGCTAGCCTGGAGGGAACCCTGTCATGAGGCGAGCTCAATCAGTTAAATGAACAGAGACGACATTCAAACAGCAAAAACGAACCAACAAATTCGTAACCAGAATACAAACCCTGTGTAGAGAAGAGGCGCCTCCATAACCCATTGAAACACTACCTCGTGAGCATCAAAGGGCCGAGAATGCCCATAACATCAACACACAGACCAGGACGGCGGAGGTAAAAGAGCTCCCACAGAGCAGAACAGCACTCGGCACAGTGAAAAAGTGCAAATGACGAATGAGCGGGACAACAGTTGACAAAAGGCCCGAGACCGTATAAGAGAGAACCGGCAGGTGTAGAGTGTTAACCGACGGGCCCAGTAAAAACCCTAAAACAATTACCGAGAGAACGTACCAAGAATTTAAGTCAACAGTTAATACATTCAGGACGCCAAGTCTTGTCACCTTAAGTCACTTCGGAAACGGCGGGAGGCCATCAAAAGTGATATCAGAGCTAGTTTCTTGAGTTGGAACAAATGGAACAGGTGGAAGCTGAAGGAAAAGGAAGAGGACGAGGAGATTAGAGTTTTGCGTGAAAGATTGGCAGTGGTGGAGGCTGGGGGAAGGAGAGACCCAGCAGATGAAAGTGATGAAGAGGTAGCTGAACCAGAGGACGAGTTTGAAGGGGTGACACCGGAACTTAGATTGTTGAAGTCAGTTTTGCTGTCCAGTCATAAGCCAAGGCATGAGTTACCTACTTATGACGGGAGTTTGTCTGCAAATGTGTTATTAGATTGGCTGAGTGAAGTAAATAAATTTTTTGAGTTTGAGGAAACCAGTGAGGACAAACAAGTGAAGTTCGCCGCCACCAAGCTGAAAGGACATGCGTCCTTGTGGTGGGACAGCGTCCAGGCGGAGAGGAAGAGGCTACACAAACAACCTATAAAGAAGTGGGCCAGAATGGAGGCAAAACTAAAAGAAAAGTTCCTGCCAAAAGATTACTAGATCATGTTGTACAGACAGGTACAAAATTTGAAGCAAAGAGGAATGACTGTTAGGGAGTTTACAGAGGAATTTTATAAGTTGAATTTACGAGCAGGGTATGTGGAAGATACCTCAGAAAAAACAGCTAGATTTGTGAATGGCTTGAGGGGGGAGATTTTGGATGAAATCGGTATCCTCTCACCTAAACGTTGGATGAGGCCTATCAGTTTGCACTGAAGGCAGAGGAGAAAATTAACAGAAAACAGAACACCAAGAGAGGAGGTGGTTCTGGCAGGGGAAAAGGCAAGGTTTATGGCAGAGGTAGAGGTGCAGGCCCAAATGACGAGGGCAGCAGTTCCAAATCTGCTGGCACAACAGAGAAGGACAACAGCACCAGGGAAGGAAGACTAGCTCAGCGAGGGCGAGGATTTGGTCGAGGCAGGGGAACTGTCCAGTGCTATCGTTGTCACAAATTGGGACACAAGTCGTAGACTGTCTTGAAGGTGAACCAGCAGGTGGGAGAGGAACCTATGTTGCTCAGCCAGAGGATGTTGAGGAGACATCTCAAGAAGCAGAGAATACACCAGAGACAGGCGAAGCCTTGGTGTTAAATAAAGTGCTGTTAAAACCAGCAAAATAAGTTGCAGAACCAGATCAGCGAAAGGCTTTATTTCGCACTGTTTGCAAGTCACGGGGCAAGTGCTGTAAGTTGATCATTGACAGTGGGAGTACCGATAATTTAGTAGCTGTGGAGATGGTAGAGAAGCTGGGATTAAAGAAGTTAAAGCATCCTACTCCCTACAAAGTGTCGTGGCTGCAGAAGGAGCATCAACTGTTAGTTGATGAACAGTGTGAGGTGGAGTTTCAGATCAGTAAGTATAAGGACAAGATCCTTTGCGATGTCATGCCAATGGATGTCTGTCACTTACTGTTGGGACGACCATGGCAGTTTGATAGAAGTGCGGTTCATGATGGAAAAACCAACTGCTATAAGTTTGTTAAAGATGGAATCAAGCATACGCTTGTACCCATCAAGGAGGAAAATACAGCCGAAGCTAGTCGAGTGAAAGCACTACTGTTAGGCGGAAAGGAGTTTGTAAAACAGATTGAGGACAGCGAAATAAAATTTGCTGTCATAAGGAGACCAAAGGCAGTGGTACTTCATACACAGATTTCAGATTTGCCTGAAGAAGTTCAGAGGTTGCTGCAGGATTTTGGAGACATTGTGGTAGATGATCTTCCAGATGAATTGCCACCAAGGAGAGGTATTAGTCACTGTATTGAATTTATACCAGGAACAAGCCTGCCAAATAAAGCAGCTTACCGCATGAGTCCTAAAGATCATGAAGAAATCAAGAAACAGGTCCAGGAGTTGTTGGACAAAGGTTTGATTCGAGAGAGCATGAGCCCATGTGCAGTACCAACTGTTTTGGCTCCAAAGAAAGGAGGAGAGTGGAGAATGTGTACGGATTCCAGGGCTATTAACAAAATTACTGTTAGATACAGGTTTCCCTTACCGAGGATGGACGATATGATGGATTGTTTGAGTAGAGCGGCTTACTTTTCGAAGATTGACTTGAAAAGTGGATATCACCAGATCCGGATTCGGGAAGGAGATGAATGGAAGACCGCTTTCAAGACGAACAAAGGCTTATATGAGTGGCTGGTGATGCCATTTGGTTTGAGCAAAGCTCCCAGCACGTTCATGCGCCTGATGAACGAAGTGCTGAAAGAATTTAATGGTAAGTTCGTAATAGTTTACCTGGATGACATCCTGATTTTTAGCAAGACTAAAGAGGAACATTTCAGACATTTGCAGAGTGTGTTGAAGAAGTTGCAGCAGAACAAGCTGCTAATTAATCTAAAGAAGTGTACTTTTTTTCAGCGAGAATTAGTGTATCTGGGTTTTGTCATAGCAGAAAATGAATTAAAAATGGACCCAGAAAAGGTGACAGCTATAGTTAGCTGGCCTTCTCCGAAAAGTTTATTTGAAGTCCGAAGTTTCCACGGACTAGCCAGTTTTTACAGGAAGTTTATCAGAAATTTCAGCGAGATTTGCGCACCAATGTTGGATACAATCAAGAAAATAAACCAGCCATTTCACTGGACTGAAGCAGCAGAAAATAGTTTTCAGATCTTGAAGAAGAAGATTACTGAAAGACCAGTGTTAAGACTACCTGATTTCAACAAACTTTTTCAAGTTCGTTGCGATGCCAGTGGTACGGCCATTGGGGCAGTCCTTAGTCAGGAGGACAGACCGGTTGCTTATTTCAGTGAAAAGCTAAATGAGAGCAGACAGAAATACTCAACCTACGACAAGGAGTTTTACGCCATTGTGCAAGCTTTAAAACATTGGCGACATTATCTGTTAGGTAACGAGTTTGTTCTATTCTCTGATAACTCTGCATTACAGTTTATTATGCAGCAGCATAAATTGAACCATAAGCATGCAGCTTGGGTTAAGTACTTGCAAAGTTTCACATTTGTACTAAAGCACATTAGTGGGCAATCAAATAAGGTAGCAGATGCACTGAGTAGGAGAACGTTGCTTCTACAGGAAAGCACGATGAAGATTTTAGGCTTTGAACATTTAAAAGAGCTGTATCCGACCGACACCGAGTTTATGGAGGCCTATGAGGCTTGCCAAAACCCGCTGTTACGAAATAACAGCATGTGGTCAGACTATAATCTACAGGAAGGATTGCTGTTGAAAGGAGGGCAGTTATGTATTCCCAACTGTTCTATGCAGGAAAACATTATACAGGAAAAACACAGTGGAGGCCTGGCAAGACATTTCGGTATTGACAAAACGATTGCTCAGGTACAACATTTTTATTTTTGGCCAAAGTTGCAGCAGGATGTGTAGAGGTACGTGACTAGGAGTAAAATTTGTCAACTGGCAAAAGGTCACAGTCAGAACACTGGACTTTATATGCCATTACCCATTCCTAGTCACCCATGGGATTCAGTTAGTATGGATTTTGTACTGGGTTTACCGAAGACACAACGAGGCTTTGATTCAGTAATGGTTGTGGTAGACCGATTTTCAAAGATGGCACACTTTGTACCATGCAGGAAAACCAGCGATGCTACTTACATAGCACATCTTTTCTTCACTGAGATTGTGCGGTTGCATGGACTTCCAAGATCCATTATCTCTGACAGAGATGTAAAGTTAACTGGTCATTTTTGGAGAACTCTGTGGAAGAAGTTGAATACGCAATTGCAGTTCAGCTCCGCTTATCATCCACAGACAGATGGTCAGACGGAGGTAGTAAACCGAAGCCTGGGAAATCTACTTCGAAGTTTAACAAGTGAAAATTCCCGGACTTGGGACCGTGTACTTGCTCAGGCAGAATTCACATACAACGATTCCCCTAACCGCAACACAGGTTACAATCCATTCCAGATTCTGTACGGCATGCATCCGAGAGGAGTGCATGAGTTACGAGATTTGGGGAAACTTGAGAAACGAAGCGCTGATGGGGAAGATTTCGCCCAAGCTATGAGCAATTTGCATGAACAGGTCAAACTGAAATTACAGGACAACAGTCAGAGGTATAAACAGCGAGCTGATACAAAGCGTCGGGAAGTTCAGTTCAACGTGGGGGATGAAGTCCTTGCATACTTACGTAAGGAACGGTTTCCAAAGCGAGAGTACAGCAAGCTAAAATTCAAGAAAATCGGGCCCTGCAAAATCATTCGCAAATTTTCTGCGAACGCCTATGAACTATAGTTGCCACCACGGATCGGTATTTCCCCTATTTTTAACGTGGCAGATCTGTTTCCTTATGTCACAGGTTCAGCAGATAATGCAGCAGCAGAGCCACCATGGGACACCAATTGTGAAGGAGATTCGTGGACGAGACAGATGCCAATGGCACCACCCGTTGAGATCGAAGGGATTCTAGACACACAGGTAGCTAAGCGCACACGCAGGAAAGAGTATTTGCGGTATTTGGTAAAATGGAAGAACCGTCCGATAGAGGACAGTTCGTGGCTTAACGCGACACAGATACAGAAAGCAGGCTATTCTGTCGACGACCTCATGGAACGGAGCCATGACTTTTTGCCACCCCGGGAGCCTGATGCAGGAGCATCTAGCTCTGAGGAGACAGAAGGTGGTTGACGGTCTCATGGAGAGACAAGAACACACACAGTCATACATGCACAGCTGGACAGGTGTCAAACTTGTCGGTTATTTTATTTTATTTACTTGTTTTATTTTTCGGAAGGTCGATAGGACCAAGTAAATTAAAAATTGTGAACTGTTATTTTTAAATAGGAATTAGCATCAGAAAGTAGGTTGATAGTTAATTAGTGTCTTTATGAAATGTGTTAGTTAAACACAGTTATAAGTTGCTGGACAATTATCCATTCTGTTGGGGCAGTTCTACCTGAGCAAGGAACAGTTATGCCTCAGGGGAATAAAAGGAAAAAGATAAGCATTGTAAAGGATTCCTCAGACAGAGAAACAAAGAGAGACAATCATTTTTTAAATAAACATTTTATTCTATTTCTCAATTATATCACCACTGTATAGTTAATTTTCATGCATCATAATATAGTTTTTGTGTAACAAATTGGCGTTGGAATAATAAGACAGAGGATCAACGAGAAGAGCAGAGCAGCATAGAGATATAACTATCACCTACAGACAAGAGAACGAGAAACTACGAGTGCAGACAACCTTCAGACGGAGCGAAATTTACTAAAAGCGCAGAGCACAGTTATATAAATATCATTTCCAGACAGAGGCGAACGAGAATTCGGGCATACAAGTAAACTTTCAGGTAACCCGAAAAACAAACCCTCACATCATATTTATGAACAGAGCAAATGCCGGAATGTAACAAATATGTATCTGAATCATTTCACTAACCTATTGTAATAAAGCAAATACAGTCCAGGCGTTTCACATTTCTTTCGAATAAAAATTTCATTAAAAAGACAGAGTCTCGAAACAGAGTTTCGGGCAAATATTCGTTACAACCATAAACCAAATTAATACAGCCAGGAGTCACCAACACAACCGGCAAACAGGGGTTTCGAACAACCCGAGGGTTTCTACCAACCTACAGCAACAACTATAGGACGAGGGTTTGAAATGACGAGAACCCATCTTGCTAAATAACCAGACAGTGCCATACAGGACGAGGGCTTGAAGCCACTGAATAACCATCAAGGGTTTTAACAAAAACTAAGTGACAATATTACAGAAGCAAGGGCCGAGACCAACGAATAGAACCGAAGGAGGGTTACACAGACAACAGAACCATTTATTTTGCCGCTCAGAAGACGGACTACCAACAAAACAAGAATCAGAACTATAAATAAGTTACAGTCAACTACATGGGGAGACACTACCCGTAAAGGAAGAGCTGGAGAACTTGTCAGGAAGCGTGGAGCACATCGAACCACAGAACCGACTACCTGGAACCACCTGCAACGAAATGAGGGCAGGTTAGAGATATGTACAAACACAAATAAATGTTTGAAATCAAAAACCGGAAGAAGATTGGAGCAAGAATCTTACCTGAAGCCGAAGAGACATAGCCAGAAAACGAAATAACCAGCATATCCCTGAAGACACGGAGCGAGGATGTCAAGGTAAGAAAAAGAAGTGATAAATAGTTTATCAGAGAATCGAGCTCACCTTGGCAGTGGAACTGGAGTGCGTTAAGTCGGTGGAAACCCTGTCATGAAACAACCCATCAGTAAATCGAGCAGGAACGACATCTAAACAGCAAAATCGAGATAATAAATCAGTAAATCTGAATACAAACCCTGTGCAGAGAAACGACGCCTCCATAACCCATTGAAACACCACCTCAAAAGCAAGAAGGGGCCGAGAGAACCCACAGAACCAGCATCGAAACCAGAGCGACGGAGGTGAAAGAGCTCTCACAGAGCAGAACCGAACTCGGCACAGTGGAAAAAGTGCAAATGACAAATGAGCGGGACAACAGTTGACAAAAGGCCCGAGAACCGGCAGGTGTAGAGTGTTAACCGATGGGTCCAGTAAAAACCCTAAAACAATTACCGAGGGAACGTACCAATAATTTAAGTCAACCATTAATTCATTCAGGACGCAAGTCTTGTCAACAGCAGATACATT
>APFE031135225.1:0-26551 GCA_000404065.3 Pinus taeda
AATGAACCTCAAACAACAATCATTGCACAAAAATTTGCATTTAATTTCATCATCACATCACAAAGTAATAGAAAAACACATCAATCAATGTATACAATAAAAACATCACACAACAAATCAAAAATGCATACAATCAAGAGTACAAACACAATCAAAGATGCATAAAATTAAGAGTACAGACACACACAATCAAGAGTACATTTCAAGTTTTAAACATTACAAACAATATTGTGAATACATAGACACACACAATCAAGAGTACATTTCAAGTTTAAGACATTACAAACAATATTGTGAATACATAGACACACACAATCAAGAGTACATTTCAAGTTTTAAACGTTACAAACAATATTGTGAATACATAGACACACACAATCAAGAGTACATTTCAAGTTTCAAACATTACAAACAATATTGTGAATACATAGACACACCCAATCAAGAGTACATTTCAAATTTTAAACATTACAAACAATATTGTGAATACATAGACACACACAATCAAGAGTACCTTTCAAGTTTAAGACATTACAAACAATATTGTGAATACATAGACACACACAATCAAGAGTACATTTCAAGTTTTAAACATTACAAACAATATTGGGAATACATAGAAACACACAATCAAGAGTACATTACAAGTTTTAAACATTACAAGCAATATTGTGAATACATAGACACACACAATCAAGAGTACATTTCAAGTTTTAAACATTACAAACAATATTGTGAATACATAGACACACACAATCAAGAGTACATTTCAAGTTTTAAACATTACAAACAATATTGTGAATACAAAGACACACACAATCAAGAGTACATTTCAAGTTTTAAACATTACAAACAATATTGTGAATACATATACACACAAATCAAGAGTACATTTCAAGTTTTAAACATTACAAACAATATTGTGAATATATAGACACACACAATCAAGAGTACATTTCAAGTTTTAAACATTACAAACAATATTGTGAATACATAGACACACAAAATCAAGAGTACATTTCAAGTTTTAAACATTACAAACAATATTCTGAATACATAGGCACACACAATCAATAGTACATTTCAAGTTTTAAATAGTACAAACAAAATTGTGAATACATAGACACACACAATCAAGAGTACATTTCAAGTTTTAAACATTACAAACAATATTCTGAATACATAGACAATACAAGCATACAATAAATACACAAACATAACAAGCATTACAAATACACAAATATCCAAACATCAAAAGCATCGCAAATAGACAAGCATACACACATGGCATTAGATTTTCTTATTGCACACACAAAATTATAAATACATACAAGCATTACATCATCGCATCAAATTTTCTTATTACACACAAAATTAGAAATAGATACAAACATTGCATATCAATTTTTTTTATCATCATACATAGAAAATTGTATATATCCAAACATACAAAATTAATGTAGCACTAAATCAAAGAATATGCGAAAGAAAATTCACACACATTTCAAACATGTCATCCACATTCATTGTAAATGCTAACTATGTAAGTGAAGCCCAACAACAAATATCGTCATACAAAATCACTACACATCAAATAATGAACTTCACAAAAAGCATCATAAACACACAAAGATACAAAGATTACATATCAAATTTTGGTCATCACCCACAAAAATGCTTTGAATACACCAAACATAATATAAAGACCAAGCATTAACAAAGAAAATTATTACACATTTGAAAGTATAGATGAACCTGTCACACATTCATTGTAAACACAATCATATAAATGAACCTCAAACAACAATCATTGCACAAAAATTTGCATTTAATTTCATCATCACATCACAAAGTAATAGAAAAACACATCAATCAATGTATACAATAAAAACATCACACAACAAATCAATCACTCAATATGCATACAATAATTTTGCAATTACCACACACCAATCAATTTATACGATAAAGACATACAATTTGATCATACACAACTTGAACCACTAAACAAGCATACAAAAATTGTGCAGTTATCACAAAAACTCCTAGTTGGAAAAATATTATATTGATTAAATCAAATGCATTTACATAACTTCAAGCTTATTCAATATTTTAAAATTTTAATTAACATGTTATAATTTATATTGATGTATTATTTCATAATTTTAAACTAAAGATATCTAATTCTAAAATAAATTTATTAAGCAAATGAAAAAGTAAGGTGCAGAATGGGACACATACCCTTGAGGATAGCCATGGTCCATCCTCAAGAGCAATGAGAAAGGGCTTTTCGCCCCTTCAAAAAATAATACTTTTTATTATTATGATGTTTTTTAAGTAATTACATAATAAGAAAAATAAATGAAGGTTAGTTTAATTTGGGTCATAATAACATAATGAATTCAAATATTCTATCATGACTTGTAGATATTGATATTTCATCTATCCAAGCATGTTTGTATATTCTTCATGTCCTTTTTTATGATCTGCAAAAAAACAAAAATTGTTAAAATTTAGTGGTCATCTATACAAGTAGCAAAAACTTTTATAAATTTAATAAAGTAACTAACCTAACTTGATAATTGGAAGATTATGGAAGACGTAATATACTCCATAATGAGAGAGCTAAAGCCAAAATTGGAGCCCACACTTTCACTAAAACCAAAAGAAACATGGTAATGAATATGAAGCTTTGTATTTACCTTTGCACCATTTACACTAGGTTGTCTCGATCTTTTTCTGCAATAGTGATATGCTCATGCAATACAAGTCATCATCGTCCCATATAGCCTACGACCCATTGCACATATTCATCAAATTAAAATATAATATATAATCAATTAAATGTGAACTGGAGTTTGACCATTTTAGAAGTTTGGAGGAAAAAAATAGTTATTTTTTCTCACTGATAAAAAAAAGTGAAAATACAGCAATACATAAGTTTATTATCACAGTAATCACAACTATCACTACAAATTATAAATAAATGGTGGTAGAAAAAAATAAAGAAATTCAAAGAATCTGAAGTTTTTTCCATTAAATATGTAATTCTGATAAGATCCCTTATTTTCCGCAATGCAATCAGTTGAGGATGACTTTATAACAGGTAGCAATGCTTACCTCTCACGGATGTATCTACGGTTAAACCGGTTTCCCTTTTCTCCAGCGAGCCCCAGGTCCAACAACATTATACGGAGGTGTAATTACGCCCTCCAAACTGGTAAGGAAAAGGCAAGCATTAACAAAAATTAATGAAAAGCTAGGGCTCAATAGTGGTATTAAAAGCTAGGGCTGAATAGTGTATACCAGAATAGTGTATATAAATGTCTCAATTATCTATCTAGCTAGCTCTACAGAATTCATTCATATTTCTCTCTCAGCATCACAATTATCTTGTTGTACAGAATTCACTAATATTTCTCTCTTAGCATCACAATTATCTATCTCGTTGTACAGAATTCATATCTCTTTCAGCATCACATATAGATATATATCTCTTGCATGTTTTTGATGAGTATTCCACTCAGCAGTTTGCATGCACATATATCTATTTGTAAGGATCAGGGCAAGGAAATGAGTTTGAAGGAAATGTTCTGTAAGGATCAGGGCAAGGAAATGAGACAGAACCAATCGAAGTCATCATACAACTCATTGGGCATATTCATCAAATTAGACAGGGAGTTTGACAATAATGTATTTCCACCCATATCCAATAAATTATGTTTTCTGGAGATGGCATGACAGACAGTTTTCTGGAGATGAATTGGAATCAACTCCTCTTCATCACACATGCATTTCTTTCTTTTTGATAAAAATAAAATCCTTGTTCTCCAGAGTGGCTTTATAACAGCCACCGAAATTTACATAGTCAGTCAAGAAAATGAAAATGCTTACCTCCCAGGCATGAATCACATTGATAGATAGATATCACATGAAATTTACATAGTCAGTCAAGAAAATGAAAATGCTTACCTCCCAGGCATGAATCACATTGATAGATAGATATCACATATTTGCAAGGCTTACGGCGTTGCTCAATCCCTTAGATCAAGGAATAATGGCCGCTGCATTGGGAGACGATGTGTGAAAAAATGATCGGATCGGGCAACCGACCAATAAGTTCACTACTCGATACCGGCCTCTCATTGTGCAACTGATTCTGGAGCAAACAATGGCCTCTCCACAAAAATGCTTCCACTGCCTTCGACGCTGGCCATATTCAACGGTGATATTATTGGCAGGTTCGGTTTCTCGCGCTTTCAGTGCAACGAGGGATCTATGGTGCCGCCTCAACATGGGTGCAGACGATCTGATTTAAAAAACCACTTCAGCCTGGATTCATAGGATTTAATTTAAAAAACTAAGAAACCGCGATGATCTAATTAAAAAAACCAAGAAAGCGCCTCAGCATGGATTCATTAAAAAAACCAAGAAGGATTTAATTTTAAAAACCATGAAATCGTCTAACCTTGGAGAGGATCTAAGTAAAATAACCAAGAAAGTGCCTCACCATGAATTCAGAGGATTTAATTTCAAAAACCAAGAAATCATGTAAGCATGGATGCAGAGGATCTAATTAAAAAACCCAAGAAAGCGCCTCAGCATGCATTCAGAGGATTTAATTTAAAAACCAAGAAATCGTCTAACCATGGATGCAGAGGATCTAATTTAAAGAAACCAAGAAACTGCAGGCTCCACGATCTAATTTATAGGAATCGAGCTATGCTAATGAAATTTCAAAAATCAAATCGATTCCTCTCTCTCATTCAGCTAATCTTATTTGCAACCCATAATTAGAGTCATCCATACAAAGAGTTTGAAAATAAATTCACTAGAATGCCCCATTTACCTGTGATCGAGCAGGAAGCCTCATTTAACTGGGCAAAGTTTTCCTGATTCAATAACTCATGCGCCATATCTGCCTCTGCCTCTAAAAAAAATACAAGCACACCTCTGCCTCTATCTCTCAGAGAATACAAGCTCTGCCTCTGCACCTGCCTCTCAAAGAATACAAGCTCTGCCTCTCAAAGAATACAAGCAACCCTCTACCTCCACCTCTCAGAGAATACAAGCACACCAGGCAGACCCTCTGCCTCCACCTCTCAGAGAATACAAGCACACCAGGCAGACAGACACACCAAACAGATGACAGACAAGCAGACATAACAACATATACCACACCACATTCATACACACACAACGTGGAGCTCCAAACATACAGACACACGAGACTAGACCACACAATGCAGGAAACTCTGAGAGGAGTAGGAGAGGCACAACAACGCCAATGCCAATATGAATTTAAAGATTGAATTGAATTAAAGCAACCAAGGTTCTTGACCGTTGAGATAACGCGTTTGATAAGCAACGCTAATTATCTCTCGAACCAAGATTCATGACCATTGAGGTAACTTGTTTGATAAGCAGCGCCAATTTTATCTCGAACTTTGCTTTCATAGACTGTCAAGTTTATTAAGAGCGGAGGTCTGGGATTGCAGTGCTGCTTATTTCTTAGATGTTGATGTCAAATTTGCTTGCAACGGAGGGCTCACATTGCAAAATGTGGAAAGATGCTTCAGCTTTTACAGCTAGACAACACAGCACAATCTATGTGATGTAATCAAAAACAGAAAGCTATAGCTAGATAACAAACCAAAAATAGAATCCACTACCTTATTACTTGAAATAAATTTTAAAATAAAAACATGTAGATATAAAAGAAGGCTCAAAGCCCTTTTTCATGTCATTATAATGACATTTACATCTCTTAGTTTAAGAATTAAATAATTGAACCGGATTAAAATAATCAAAGAGTCCTCAAACTGTTGGGACAACCTATGTCAATTTTCTCTTTTGATAAGCATTATGAGTTGTTTTTTACATGTTGTTATCACAAACTACCAATTCAAAGGAGAGGGTTCAAAGGAGAGGGTTGGGATTGCAGGATGTGGAAAGATGCACCGTCCAATGGAGGATGTATCCACCTTTTTTAACTAAGCAACAAAAGCAAATGCACGTTATTTCTACTCATATCAATTGACAATAGAGGAAAATGTAGAAGGAAAATCCCAACTATCAAACCTTGCCATCTTTTGAAGTTTGTGAGTGATGTAGTATCCATTATAGATGGCTTTGCGATCTTGCACATAAGGTCTACCAAGGAGGTTGAATTTGCTCTACATTGCATCTATATTAAGGCTTTAAACCTTCCACAACCATATTATTATGCCTAATAAAATTTGATATCTACTCAACTATTAATATATAATAGGTTTAGCAAGTATGTTTATGCATGAGTTGACTCATATAGTAGAATTTGAAGCCTATAACTATTTTCATGGTGGAAAAATTTTACCTTGTTCGTGCTTAAGTATATAATAGGAAGAATGTGTATGGTACTACCAGTTTCTTTACCATATTCACTTGTGAGTGAGCAAATTTGGCATAATAGACACTTTAAATGATAGACATGTTTGGTAGAATTCAATAAATTAGTGGACACTTCATACAAATACACCCTGGAACTACTACAATTTTCTATTTGGTTGTCCCCATATGTGGCGAATTCCTTTTCCCCTGAGAGGAATTAGAGAACCTACATTTATTTTTGGATTAGATTAGGTGAAATGCAATTTATTGGAATCAAGGAAGGTAGAAAAACTTGGTTTGTGTTTATAATCCCCTTAAGCTTCTTCTTGGCAAAGGCCTAGGGTACAAAAAGGTCCTTTGAATAGATGTAACCAATTAATATGGCATGCCGATTAGGGGATTCAACTAGATTGCCTTCTCTTGTTGCCTATGATTTGAAGCCCTCGCAAATGTTCCATAACATAGAGAGCATCTTGATGAAGCATGTAGAGGATGCAGACAATAAGGATGTCATCTCTCATGGCATTATATCATGGATTTGATGAGAGATCCAGTCTTGTTTTAAATGTCTAGGGGTAACATCTCTTGAATTGAATTCTTAATTAATTTGTAGTATTGTAAAAATTGAAAACTTAAATTCACGTCTTAGGATAATACTCCCTATTGTTTAATGTTGACTCTTTCCATTTAATATTATATTATTATCAATCTTCACATTGTAATGTATTGCATCTACGTATATGTATAAAATATGTTACAACCCTTTACTCAATGGTGCCACTATCACTAGATTCCCATGAACAGATCATTGACGCCTTCAAATTTACTTCTAGCTCTCGCCTCAGTGTTTTTTAAACCTTTCACACTGGTTTTCTTATGCCAATCTTTTACTCTTAATTTCCATTGTTAGTTTATAGAGTTCAACAAATTTCCTTTGTATTATATAGATATGTTGGAAATTATGTATGGGATACAATTAATTCTTTGGCACTATACCAGATAAAAAATATTTTCTATGTGTTTTGTCCATATTTATGGTCTGTTTTACATAACTATGTTGCAGTCACGAAGATCAATATATGAGTTGTTAGGTTGAGTTTTAGGTCCAAGCTACAAATAGGGAAAACACTGGATTTCCCCTTGGTAAATTTATGTTTTTCTGCTAATTTTTTCTATAGTTCAAGGTATATGTAACAAGTAACTCTTTGGCATTGTCATGGATAAACTTATTTTTTCCCATGTGTGCAACATACTTTTTTGGTTTTCTACTAGGGGCTATGTTCTAGTTATGAAAATCAGTATATTAGTTTGTTGTTTCAACTTTCAATCACTAAAATTGCTAAGATAGATAATAGTGGAATTCAACGATGCACAAGGAAGAGCACATATATGGGGATACAAGAATGATATCGAGGGAGAATATTTAAATGGATAAATATCTTGCAAAAGACTAATCTGTGTGGAAAAAAGAATAATGGGAAAAATATATGGAAGCAGACATAAGGAAAAGAAGGATTTTCAGGAAAGTAAAGGTATAATGAGAAAATAGGCAACTTGTGAGAATCCAATTAATGCATATTAATTGAAGATCCTCCAGGCCATGTATGGGAAAGACATTGATTGCTTTAGGAAAAAATCTTCGCTTTACGAGATTTGCTAGAAGAGAAAGATGTTTTCTTCTAACATCCCCAAACCACCTTGCTAGGGAGATACCACCACCCACCAACACTAATATTGTAATCACTACTTATAACATCTCCCAGTCGTTTCGCTAGGGCGATGCTAACACCCACTGGTACTGATACAATAATCACTAATAAAATATACATAGCATGACAAAATAACAATATATCAAGCAAGAAAAGTAATATCCATAAACAAAACATATGCCTTAAAATATATTGCAAATACTTATCTGATAAAATACGTCGATTCACTGCAGACCTTATATGTACCACCGAACTATCAAACGCACTTCTTCTAGTATCTCTACTGCCAATTACCCCCAAGATGGGACCATGAGTCCATAAGCACAATGGCTCACCTAACACCAACTATGGCACATAACTAGTATTGAACATGAATAAGGCGATGTTATCAAACCCTAGTAGCCTCCAAATAATAGTTTCACATCTCCCATCAACCTACATAACCTAAGGTAGTGCATCCCATTCTTAGCATCTACAATCCATTGAGTTGTGCCACTACCTTTCCATGGGATTCCAACTCGGCTAGCTAGGGATGTCTCAAATTCATATGGCTTCTAGGAGATATTGC
This sequence comes from Pinus taeda, assembly GCA_000404065.3. Taxonomy (NCBI): domain Eukaryota; kingdom Viridiplantae; phylum Streptophyta; class Pinopsida; order Pinales; family Pinaceae; genus Pinus; species Pinus taeda. The sequence goes on from APFE031135225.1 coordinate 8,647, forward strand.
TACCCATAAGGGTATCCAAGAACCCTCCATGTTGATACAGGGACATTTGCCCCTACACTTCTCCCTAGAATGAGCACCATAGTCATCCCTTAGTAGTCTTTGATGGAAAGAAAGGATGAATACCCATTACCATCCATTTACCTTTTATTTATAGCTTAGTATAAATATTATTATTCTAAAATATATTATAATATTATGATATATATTAATATCAACCCATAAAGTTTCTCTTAGGAATATTATATCAGTAAAAGCCAACTTGACCCAAGAACCATGCCTTGGTTTTGCCCCCTTACTATTCCTCTGATGAATTCCTAGTGCCCCATGTTAGTTGGTGTAGCTTGGCATGTGTTCTGCTCTCAAATTGTGTCTTTGTAGGTAGAGAACACATTTTAGCTAATACCCAAAATTGGTTTCATGAGAAAATGCATTTATTAGATTTAATTAATCAATTAATTAAGTTTTCCTAAGTCTAAGTTAGGGAAATAGATTAATTAATCAGTGTTAATTGGGGTAAATCGATTTTCCTCTAGATACTTCTAGAAAAGTAACTTGATGGAGTCAAGATAATATTAGCCATCAATTTAGATTATATCATGCTTATTGATTCATCTACGAGATATTTGTTGTAGTGGCTACAACCACCCTCAAAAATTTTCCCTTAGCTCATTTTGGAGCCTCCCTACCAACATTTCACAGCAACATGTCTTGCTTCGTCAAGTACACAAGCTTCAGTGATTTTCTTGCAGAAATATAGTCTTTCTATCAAAGCTTGATAATTTCCCCTCACAGGCTATTCCTCTAGACATGGTCCAGCTGCAGGTTGAGCATATCCCTCAAGAAAATGTGTAATTCTGGAGGGAAACCAGCCTTTCCTCTAGAAATTGTGTAATTCTATCTGGAAGCTTGCTGGGCTCCAGAATTGCACAATTCTTCTGGTCATGTTTCATCCAAAAAATTGGGCAATTCTTCCCAACGGGGCTGCTCAGCCCAGGAATTACGTAATCTTGGGTAATAGTCAGCTGCTCTGCCCAGAAATTGCACAAATCTCCTAGGAAGTCAACCGAGATACCATCCAGAAATGCACATTTTCTCCCAGCAATTGAGTAGCCTCTTGCATATGCAGATTCTTTGACCAGTTCAACCCGAGACCAAGATAACTTGACTTGCATGCATGGCTTGCTTTTTCCTAGAATAGCAAAAGGCAACATGCAAAAATCCCTTGATTCAGGGAGCTATTTTTAGTAGTTAGAGATTACACGTAAAGATCATTAAAAAATCTTCCATCCAAGTGTCGCTTTTTCCTATATTTGTGGCATGTTCATCACAAGCCAAAACCTATGTTGCAGGAAACGTGGTATAGAGGTCCGTTTCCGTACGGAAACGGGTACGAAACGTGGAAACACGTTTGGTACGACCCACGTTTCCTCATTAACTTGTGTTTTTTTATTTTATTTTTTTAATTTGTTTTTTTATTTACTTTTAGGGTATGTTAGTGACTTCTTGTTGCTTCTAGATGTGTGTCTAAAGTTATAAAAGTGAATTTTTGTCCTAGTGTTGATATGCAGTTTATCAAGAAGTTTGAGGGATATGCAGTTCATGGTAATGTTAAATTCTTAAAGTAAAAGTGATATTCTCCTTTATTTTTCATTTTCATCCTTGTACTTAAATTTTTAACATTTCCATGAAATGACTCAGGATGTTTGAGAGTGGTTTCGCCCTCATTGGATTTCATATGGAGAAAGTAGAATTTTAGATCTCACTCAAAATCCAGCAGACTTATTTTTTTTTCAGGATTTCAGGATTGGAGGGATTGCAATGTTTCCATTGGATTTTATCATGTACTAGGGTATGGAACTTGTATTTAATCAAGAGAACCAAGCCCTCTATGCAGGGGAAACTCCCAATAATCAAGACCATGTAGGGTACTAGCGTATGAAACGTGTATTTAATCAAGAGCAGTAAGGTCGTTCGACTATGTAGGAGGAGACTCCCAATACAACAGTGGTCCTTCTAAAGAATTGGATGTGGATGCAGAAAATCATGATTTGGATCTCTCTCTTGCAACCTTATAGTCTTTATTGTACTTGCAGCCTCATATATTAATATAAATAAAGGTTGATTTTGAGATTTGGATATATAATAAAGGTTGCTTTTGGATGTTCCGATATTTTTATTTTCATTATGTGATCATTCATGAGTAAATGTGATGTAAATTAAATCTTAATGTTTAAGTGTGATAAATTATAATGTATCATTTATGTTTTATGATTGAACATATATAAATATTTAAATATTTTCAATACATATATATATATACGTGTTTCCCTATTTCCAAAATTTGGGGAGGTCGTGTTTCGTATCGCTTCCCGTTTCGGAAACTCGTACTCGTTTCCCCGTTTCGTGCAACTTAGGCCAAAACTTATTTATTCGACACTTCACAACTCATTCTTTCACATAGATCTTGGAGCTCTGACATCCCACAACACATCGAGGACTCTTCGACACATCTGGCTCAGCTATTCACGGGTAAGTGGTCTCAACTTGTCATTTTCTGCATTTATGTCGCTTTTTGTGTTTTCGCTTGTGTGAGTGTTGTTTTCTTGATTTCCTTGAATGCTTATTATCATTTACATGCATACTACCTTGTACTAGGACCATTTCAATTTTTGTTGCTATCTCATTGTTGTCACATGCATGAAACTGTTTTGCATGAACGGTTGCCGCTTCGACGACTCGCTTCACCCACATGCATGTAGTTCTGTTGTTCTATTTGGTGTCGTTTTCAGTTGCCCGTCAGTGATTCTGGCCAACCTTGGCCTAAACTCTGCCTCCGGAGAAGGAAGGCTCTGTGTTCCTCTCCAGAAATGTGCATTTATTCCTAGTGACTATCCTCCAAGATTTATTTGTGTATTTCTGAGAGACAGTGACTGCTCACCCATAGAATTGTGCAATGCAGTCACTGAGCCTGCAGTCAATTCCAACTAGAATTATGCATTGCGCAATTCAACACTCAACAGTTAGCCTCGATCGCGCATTACGCAAATTGAACAGTTGATGTCCTTGTAGTTCCCTTCAAATTATGACTCACTTCAGTACGTCGGGGGCAATTCTCTGTGCAATGATCTTCATCACAAATAAGGCAAGGATATTTAGGCTTTCGCTTGGGTGTGTCATCAACTGATTGTTTTTTGGAATCACGTTTACGGTTATCTTGTTTAGCTTTTCCTTTACCCTTCTCACATTTCAAGAATTTATCTACTGCAGTAGACTAGACAACATTTACCTCTAAGTCTTTACTATGATTCTTAGGGTTATCTATATTATTGTAGGTTGCAGTGGCCCGATTGGATTTAGATTTCGTAGAAGCAGTCGAGGCACTACAAGACTGTTGGGCCACAGATCTAATGATACCATTGATGGGTGGTGTATCTTTGGGTGTGGAATATGCATGACTAGTTGAAGCCCACTGAGCACCACGTAAGAATTCATACAATGTGTCAGGTTGTGAATATGTAAGATCCAAATATTGGGCATGGACGATGGCTTGTTCCTCAGTTACACAGCCACCCATGGCTATGTCTTTATCGATAGGAGGGATGAATGATTTGGTAAACCATTCAATCAAAAGATGATCTAGAATTTCAAATTTGATGAGACGATGTCTACGTCTCCATTCACGGATATGGTTGGAGATATCAGTGGAAGTCGATTGTTGCAAAGATGTTAAGAGATGGGTTCTAGTCTCATATTAGACAGGCAATTGGAAATGGGTGAGGAAAGCCATGACTAAAGTATTGAAGTCTTGAAAGGAACCTTGAGGGAGCTCATTGTACCATTTAGCAGTAGCAAGCATCAAAGTGCACTGGAAATTACGCAACTAGACTAAATCATCTACCCAAGAGTTAGAGAAACACCAAAGGTGATAAGTCATAATGTGTGCTTGGGGGTCTTCTCTAGATTTACCTTCTAATTTGGGGCCATCAATAGGAATTTTGGTTGGTATCGAAGGCCAATACTGTGAGTAAAGTAGTGGGTCATTCATAAGCCTTGACACATTCGGTAATTCCAACGTCGCCAAAAATGGAAGTTGTGGGTTATATGGAGTATAGGGTCTTTGGTACATGCCAAACTGAGTATTCCAGCCTTGTTGATTTTGGGTTTGCGCCCATTGTGGTGTATTTTGTCCATAAGGCACTTGGCCATAAGGAGGTTGACCATATGGAGGTTGACCATAAAGAGGTTGACCTTACTGAGTGAAAACTGACCATACTGTTGTTGGTAAGGTCCTTGTTACATCTATTGCGACTGTAGCAATGATTGTTGGTAAGATCCTTGTTGGGATTGGTAAGAAATCTGTTGTTGCAACTGTGAGTAAAGCCCTTGTTGGGGTTGAATAGGGATGTGTTTTTGTGGTTGCTGATAAAGTCCCTCTTTGGATTGGTAAGAAACATGCAATTGTGGTTGCGGGTAAGACACCTGCGGCGTTGGCTGCGGGGAGGACACCGACGGATGCGGCTGCAGATAGGACACCTGCGGATGTGGCAGCAAATAGGACACCTGCAACTATGGCTTCGAGTAAGGTCCCTATTGTGGTTGAATAGGAATTGGTGGCCGTAACATTACCAATCCCATCAGCATATTTCATTTGAGGACCATACTTCATTTGAGGACCTGCATACTGATACATAGTTTCTAGCTTTTGAGAGCCTGTAGGACTATAAGTTTGTTGATAGGAAGTTTGAGTTAAAGGGACTTGATGACCTTGTAAAGGGGTCGCTATAATGTTTCTTGATACAGATGGAATTGATGTTCCAACTGGGTTAGAAACAACGCCAATGGGTCAACTTGCCCCCAGAGGGGGTGTATAACTTCCATTATAAGCAGGAGGTACATAGGGCAGAGGATATTCCCTCCCAAACATTGGAACAAATGAATTTTTATGTTTTCCACTGACATAAGGAACCACAGTTACTATGGCTATGGTAGGAGGAGAAAAAAGATTAAGTGGAATGTGTGTTTCACTTACCGACATTGTACGTTGGGTAGGGGTTCGGGAAGTTACTGGCATGTTTGGGATAAAAAAGTAGGTAGTAGGCGTGACACCAGAGGACAAAATGGGATTTTGAAATTATGAAGTTGCACCAAAATTATCTAAAAAAGCATCGTCGAGAGAGTTATAACCCAACGGAACCAAGGGCATACGATAAGGAGGAGGTGTACTTGGCCATGCCATCATGTAGGGAGAAGAAACATAAGGAAATCCTTCAGGAGGAAGAAGTGACAAAGGATCAACCTTATACTGGGAATGTGTGATGCAGGAGCATCTAGCTGACAGGGCAAAGACAAAAGTGAGGGGGATATGGTTTCTGAAGAGGACTGAGAAAATAATTCATTGAGTGGAAAGCATACTTGTTTTTTTTATTTATTACTTTTCTTTTATTAAGTTACCTAAAGATTATTGTAATAAGTTGTAATTAGGAGCAGTAATAATTAGTTAGAGTCATTGTTTCCAAACAATTAATTTACTGTTGTAAAAGCATGAAAAGAAAATGTACTAGACAACCATGCAAAGTTCCATATGGGGAATAACTGATGTAACCAATTGAACAAACTAACAACAGTTAGGATGGTTTGTAAACAGTGCTATTAAAAAGTGATAAAAAGCACAATAGAGGGGTTCGGACTGAAGAAGAAATATAGAAAGGAAAAATACAATTTTCTGTGCACATACATCCCTACAACGTCCTAACCAATTGTGTAATACTTTGTTTTAAATTACTGTGTAAAGATTGTTAATGCATTGTTACAGATCTTAAATCAAAAAGGGGAAATAATCAAATTCGGAGATAATCAAATTCGGAGGAGAAGTAACGGCGCCCAGCTGCAGGCGACTCAAACAAAATAACCAAATACACAACAAAGAAATCATTTATGTAATTACATATATACGAAGTCAGAATTCGCAATTCCAGTGGAGCGAACAACCACTGTAATACCAGGTATGCGAACTTACAAACATAATCAAATTCAATTCCAGAGTTGAGCTCATATACAGTCATCAAAATTATTGTTCATTTACATTCTATGCAAATCATAAGAACAAACCCAGTTCACGGACATGGGAACCGTAACAATTACAAACAAAAACCAAACCCCATAAGTCCCCAAACTCATTCCTACGACCCAACGATGGTGTTACACGACTAAAGAACCAAACACAGACAGCGGCTCGAGGCCAACAACAACATCAACCCACACACCGAAGGCTAAGGACAAGCAAACCACAATTGAACAAAACGACACTAAGCCGTGACCGCAACCATACCTTCGGATTGTCTTCCTGCTCATGAGGAGCCGAAGACGTTAGGTCCAGGTAGAAAAATGAGTATAAATATCCAGCATAGAAAGGGAACTTACCAGGTAAGTTGGTGGAGGAACTAACGGAGAACGCCACCATAATTTTGTCGAGATTGTGTATGAATCGAACCAATTCTGAAGAATGAGACCAAGAACCATATGACCATCAACCAACACACAGAGGCAACAAATCGTGAAAACACAGGCGACAAATCGAGTAAAGGACGCACAGAGGTAGAGACCCATTAAAGCCGACACCAAATACACAGTAACAGTCAACATACAAGTAGAATACCCGAAGAAAAACAAACTTACCAGGGTTTCAACAATTTACCAGGCGAACGTAATACTCCCAAGTCAAATCCCGAACCATTGAAGTCGTGAAGACCACCGAGAGCATGCAGCTCGAAGAAACCAAAGCAACAAAACCCCGAACAAACCAAAGTAACCCACATTGAAGCCGTGAAGGCTACCAGGAGCTCGTAGCTCAGAGAACCAGGCGGACAAGCCTCAAACCAAAACAGAAGCATCATAGTGAAATTGCAAGGGGTCGTCGAGAGCTCACAGAGTAAATGACCGGGAGAAATAACAATAACCAAATGAGCGCGAGGGTGGTGAAACCCTATACCAAGGTGGGGTTTTAGAATTCTGAGGAGGGACAGATGTCCACCAAATACATAACCAGCGTACCATTACCGTAAACCCATTCAATTAAAAGCAGATTGAAAATCAAATTGTCATATATCTGAAATCTTGTGATTAATAATATTAGCTGTCAGTACACCATCAAGTGGAGCGCATCGACAGCGGGACCATGTGGGCTAGCCCCGTCAAGTGGTATCAGAGCAAGAAGTTGAGAAAAAAAAGAGGTAGATGGACATTCAAAGACGAGGACGTGGAAGAGGTGTGCGCAGAGTAGCAGATGAGGGCTTGAGGGTAGAGTTGAGAGTCCTTACTGCTCGCTTAGAAGCAGTGGAGGCAGGAAGAAGAAGAGACCCAGAACTTGGGGATGATAGTGAAGAAGAAACGGTAACTGCTACAGATGGATCAGCGGAAGAAACCTCGGAGTTGAGACTGTTGAGATCAGTACTGTTAGCTAGCAGCAAACCCAAACCTGAGATCCCTAACTATGATGGCAGTCTATCCGCAGATGTTCTACTGGATTGGGTAAGTGAGTTAGATAAGTATTTTGAAAACGAAGAGATCAGTAAGGACAAAAGAGTTAGATTTGCTGCAACCAAGTTAAAAGGCACGCTGCTTTATGGTGGGATAGTGTCCAAGCGGATAGGAAGAGGATGAACAAGCTACCGATAAGGAAATGGCCAAGGATGGTGGCAAAACTGAAGGGAAGATTTTTGCCTAAAGACTATCAGGTCGAAATTTATCAATGAGTGTAGAATTTAAGGCAGAAAGGTATGACCGTAAAGGAATACACAGAGGAGTTTTATCGTGTAAACTTGCGGGCTGGTTATATTGATGATACTCTAGAGAAGACAGCGAGATACGTGAATGGATTGAGGCTGGAAATACTGGATGAGATCAGTATTCTCTCTCCACGATATATAGAAGAAGCTTTTCAGAGTGTTGTAAAGGCTGAAGAAAAAATTAACAGGAAACTGAATAATAGGAGAGGACAAGGAAATGGCAAAGGACGAGGACAGTCCTACGACAGAGGGAGAACTGCCACTAACAGTGAAGAAAGCAGCAGCTCCAGAACTCCAGGGACAGTAGAGAAGGGAGATAGCACTAGACGAGGTCAGCCATATCAGCGGGGAAGAGGAAATGGTCGCAGAAGAGGGACTAATGTCCAGTGCTACAGGTGCCATAGGTGGGGGAACAGATCCTTCGAATGCCCGGAAGCCGAGCATGCTGGCCAGAGGGGAGCATTTGTTGCGCAACCTGAGGAAGCTGAAGCACAGCCCCGGGAGGTAGAAAATTTGGCAGAAACAGAAGAGGATTTAGTTTTAAACAAAGTGTTGTTGAAGCCAGCCAAGGAGATGGTTGAACAGACCCAACAGAAGACACTGTTCCGAATAGTTTGCAAATCACATGGGGAGTGTTGTAAATTAATCATAGACAGTGGAAGTATAGATAACTTAGTTGCCATCGAGATGGTGGAAAAGATGGGATTGAAGCGACTTAAGCATCCCACACCTTACAAGGTGTCGTGGCTACAGAAAGGCCACCAACTATTAGTTGATGAACAATGCGAGGTTGAATTTCATATTGGCAAATACCAGGACAAGGTTGTCTGCGATATTATGCCAATGGACGTATGCCATATACTGCTAGGGAGACCGTGGCAGTATGATCAAAAGGTGATGCACAATGGGAAGACGAATTGTTACAAATTTGTGAAAGATGGAGTCAAACATACGCTTGTACCCATCCAAGAGGAGGATGCAACAGAATCAAGTGGAACAAAAGCATTTTTAATGGGAGGAAAATAGTTTGTTAAGCAGATTAAGGAAAACGAGGTGAATTATGCGATTGTAAGAAGGACAAGAACAGTGTTGCTAAACACAGAAAAGTTAGAATTGCCTACAGAGATTCAGGAGCTATTGGAAGAATTTAAGGACATTGTAGTGGACGATTTACCAGATAAGTTTCCTCCCAAGAGAAGCATTAGCCATCATATCGATTTCATACCTGGAGCAAGCCTACCGAACAAGGCAACATATAGAATGAGCCTGAAATATAATGAAGAGATTCCTAAACATGTGCAAGAGGTTCTAGATAAGGGACTGGTCAGAGAAAGTCTGAGCCCTTGTGCGGTACCAACAGTACTCATACCCAAGAAGGGTGGAGAATGGTGGATGTGTACGGATTCACGAGCTATCAATAAAATCACTATTCGGTACAAATTTCCCCTACCCAGAATGGATGACATGATGGATTGTCTTAGCGGGGCAGCTTACTTCACGAAGATTGATCTGAAGAGTGGATATCATCAGATCAGGATTAGAGAAGGAGATGAGTGGAAGACAGCTTTCAAGACTAATGAAGGGTTGTACGAGTGGCTAGTCATGCCATTTGGATTAAGCAACGCTCCTAGTACTTTTATGAGATTGTGAGATGTTAAAAGAATTTATTGGCAAGTTTGTGATAGTTTATCTTGACGATATTTTGATTTTCAGTAGAACGAAAGGAGAACACCTTCAACATGTTCGAAGGGTGTTAAAGAAGTTGCAGCAGAACAAACTGTTGATAAACTTAAACAAATGTACTTTCCTACAGAAGGAACTGGTCTATTTGGGGTTTATAATTGTGGAAAATGAATTGAAGATGGATCCAGAAAAGATTGTGGCAATCATAAATTGGCCATCACCAACGAGCTTCTTTGAGGTACGTAGTTTTCATGAACTGGCAAGTTTTTATCGGAAATTTATTAGGAACTTCAGTGAAATCTGCGCGTCGATGCTAGACACCATCAAAAAGGCCAGTCAGCCTTTTTGTTGGATCAAAGCAGCGGAGGACAGCTTTCAGCTTTTGAATTGGAAGATTATAGAGAGGCTAATCTTGAGGCTGCCTGACTTTAACAAACTTTTTCAGGCTCGATGTGACGCAAGTGGGACAGCTATTGGTGTTGTGCTCAATCAGGAAGATAGACCGGTGGAATTCTTTAGCGAGAAATTAAATGATAGCAGGCAGAAATACTCCTCGTGTGACAAGGAATTTTATGCCGTGGTCCAAGCTTTAAAGCATTGGAGACACTACCTGCTGGGCAACGAATTTGTATTATTTTCTGATAATTCAGCATTACAATATGTAATGCAGCAACACAAATTAAACCATAAGCACACCAAATGGGTAGAATACTTGCAGAGTTTCACTTTCATGCTAAAACACATTAGTGGGCAAGCCAATAAAGTGGCAGATTCCTTGAGCAGAAGAGCTTTGCTCTTACAGGAAAGCAGAATACAGGTGATGGGATTCGAACATCTGAAGGATTTGTACCAGACCGACACAGACTTTAAGGAAGCTTTTGAAGCCTGCCAAAATCCTGTGTTGAGGAATACAAGTCCATGGTTTGAATACAATTTGCAGGAAGGACTATTGTTCAGAGGTGGACAGTTATGTATCCCGGACTGTTCGATGAGAGAAAATATCGTACGGGAGAAACATAGTGGTGGTATAGCCGGTCATTTTGGCATAGACAAAACTTTGGAGCAGCTCGGACACTTTTATTACTGGCCCAGAATGCACAGGGACGTACAACGATATGTGAACAAGTGTAAAGTCTGCCAACTGGCGAAAGGATACAGTCAGAATACCGGACTTTACACGCCACTACCTGTTCCGAGCAGGCCATGGGACTCAGTCAGCATTGACTTTGTCTTCGGACTGCCTAGGACGCAGCAGGGGTGTGACTCGGTGATGGTGGTGGTAGATAGATTTTCAAAAATGGCTCATTTTATTCCTTGCCAAAAAACTAGTGATGGCACGTACATAGCTCACATGTTTTTCACGGAGGTTGTTAGATTACATGGCCTACCCAATTCTATCGTTTCTGACAGGGATGTAAAATTCACAAGACACTTTCGGCGCACCCTGTGGAAAGAGTTGGGCACGCAATTGAATTTCAGCTCTACGTATCATTCGCAGACTGATGGACAAAAGGAAGTGGTGAACAGGAGTTTGGGAAATTTATTATAGAGTTTGACTGGGGAAAATTCACGGTTATGGGATCGTGCTCTCACCCAAGCGGAATTTTCTTATAACGATTTTCCCAATCGCAGCATGGGACATAGCCCATTTCAAATCTTGTACAACATGCATCCTCGGGGAATACATGAATTGCGAGATTTGGGAAAATTAGAACGGAGAAGCGCAGATGGAGAAGATTTTGCTGAAGCAATGAGCGAACTACATGAACAGGTAAAATTAAAATTGCAAGTCAGCATACAGAAATACAAGCAACAAGCAGATTCAAGGCGAAGAGAAGTACAATTTAATGTTGGAGATGAGATCCTCGCGCACTTGCGCAAGGAACGATTTCCTAAGGGCGCGTATAATAAATTAAAATTTAAAAAAATTGGTCCCTGCAAGATCTTGCGTAAATTTTCAGCCAAGGCCTACAAAATTTAGTTGCCACCTGATATAGGCATATCACCTATTTTCAATGTGGCGGATTTGTTCCCATATACTGCCTAAGCAGAGGAAGACAGTGTGGTACGGCCAGAATGGGACACCCAGGTTGGAGACAGTTCTTGGATGAGGCATATGCCTTCGGCTCAATCCCATGAGATTGAAGGGATTCTCAGTACCCAGGTAGCCAAGAAGACACGTAGGAAGGAATATCTACGATATCTTGTCAAGTGGAGAGACCATCCAATGGAGGACAGCTCATCGCTCAACGCGGCGTAGATATGGAAGGGTGGCTATTCGGTGGAGGAGCTCATGGAACGAGCCATGATTTTCTTTTATCCCGGGAGCCTGATGCAGGAGCATCTAGCTAACAGGGAAAAGACAAAAGTGAGGGGGATATGGTTTCTGAAGAGGACAGAGAAATTAATTCGTTGAGTGGAAAGCATACTTGTTTTTTTTATTTATTACTTTTCTTTTATTAAGTTACCTAAAGATTACTGTAATAAGTTGTAATTAGGAGAAGTAATAATTAGTTAGAGTCATTGTTTCCAAACAGTTAATTTACTGTTGTAAAAGCATGAAAAGAAAATGTACTAGACAACCATGCAAAGTTTCGTATGAGGAATAACTGATGTAACCAATTGAACAAACTAATAGCGGTTAGGAAGGTTTGTAAACAGTGCTATTAAAAAGTGAGAAAAAAGCACAATAGAGGGGTTCGGACTGAAGAAGAAATATAGAAAGGAAAAATACAATTTTCTGTGCACATACATCCCTACAACGTCCTAACCAATTTTGTAATACTTTGTATTAAATTACTGTGTAAAGATTGTTAATGCATTGTTACAGATCTTAAATCAAAAAGGGGAAATAATCAAATTCGGAGATAATCAAATTCGGAGGAGAAATAACGGTGCCCAGCTACAGGCGACTCAAACAAAATAACCAAATACACAACAAAGAAATCATTTATGTAATTACATATATACGAAGTTAGAATTTGCAATTCCAGTGGAGCAAACAACCACTGTAATACTAGGTATGCGAACTTACAAACATAGTCAAATTCAATTCCAGAGTTGAGCTCATATACAGTCATGAAAATTATTATTCATTTACATTCTGTGCAAAGCATAAGAACGAACCCAATTCACGGACATGGGAACCGTAACAATTACAAACGAAATCCAAACCCCATAAGTCCCCAAACTCATTCCTACGACCCAACGACGGTGTTACATGACTAAAGAACCAAACACAGACAACGGCTTGACGCCAACAACAACATCAACCCACACGTCGAAGACTAAGGACAAGCAAACCACAAGTGAACAGAACGACACTACCTGGATTTCATTCGGGATAGCTGAGTGTCCAAGCGTCGAAACCCTCGGGTGGCTCTACCTGCAAGGGAAACCACCAGACGAGATTAATTACAGTGGAAACGGAATGCAGGGGAACTAGAGAATTGAACGAAAAAATACTATACAGAGAATTCGTTTACCTGATAGACAAGTCTTGACCGCAACCATACCTTCAGATTGTCTTCCAGCTCACGAGGAGCCGAAGACGTTAGGTCCAGTTAGAAAAACGAGTATAAATATCCAGCATAGAAAGGTAACTTACCAGGTAAGTTGGCGGAGGAACCGACGGAGAACGGCACCATAATTTTTCCGAGATTGTGTATGAATCGAAACAGTGCTGAAGAACGAGACCAAGAACCATATGACCATCAAACAACACACAGAGGCAACAAATCGTGAAAACACAGGCGACAAATCGAGTAAAGGACGCACAGAGGCAGAGACCCATTAAAGCCGACACCAAACACACAGTAACAGTCAACATACAAGTAGAATACCTGAATAAAAACAAACCTTACCAGGGTTTCAACAATTTACCAGGCGAATGGAATACTCCCAGGTCAAATCCCGAACCATTGAAACCGTGAAGGCCACCAAGAGCATGCAGCTCAAAGAAACCAGAGCAACAAAACGCCAAACAAACCAAAGGAACCCACATTGAAGCCGTGAAGGCTACCAGGAGCTCATAGCTCAAAGAACCAGGCGGACAAGCCTCAAACCAAAACAGAAGCATCACAGTGAAATTACAAGGGGTCGCCGAGAGCTCACAGAGCAAATGACCGGGAGAAACAACAATAACCAAATGAGCGCGACGGTGGTGAAACCCTATACCAAGGTGGGGTTTTAGAATTCCAAGGAGGGACATATGTCCACCAAATACATAACCAGCGTACCATTACCGTAAACCCATTCAATTAAACGCAGATTGAAAATCAAATTGTCATATATCCGAAATCTTGTGATTAATAATATTAGCTGTCAGTACACCATCAAGTGAAGCGCATCGACGGCGAGACCACGTGGGCTGGCCCCATCAATTTGAGTTCCAGAAGTTTCCAAATAAACCTCTTAGGATGCTAACCCTACAGGTGGGTTATCACCTTTTGTTGCCATGATCGGGAATAATTCTCGGTTGGGAACTTAAGTCGTTATGGCAGAAGGAATCACAGGTACGTTGGAAGTCTCAAATGGACGATACAAATGTTGGGGCAATAAATACACATAAGAATATGATTCAAAGAGTGGATTAGGAGGAAAAAGCAAGAAATCTGAAATAGGTTGAGGACTAGCTAGAGGAGAGTCCTAAGATGAGCCTACCGACTCTGGCGATGGTTGAGAAGCAAGGGGTTGGATACTTAGGAAAAGACAAATTTCAACACCTTAGTTTTCAAGGGATCCAAGCTCATTAGTATCGTAACCTACAACTCCTGGTGAATTAGGTGCATTAGCATCTCCATTGATATTTGGGGTCTCATTTGGAACTCTTGGTGTTTCTGCGACGATGTCTTTTAAGGAAATGAATTAGAAAAGCATGTTGGTGAATTCTTTGGGCTTAAATCCAATTTTCTGATTAACCATTAATGTTTGAGGACAAAAGGAGGTTTTCATTTCATAGTTGAGCCATAGGGATCTGATGCGCAGTGTGCCAAAATAGTATGCCGATGAGCCATCGGGCTTTGGGTTGTTTGCTTTCGAGGTGGTGGAACAGAAGTGACCTATAGAAAAATAAAAATGAGGAGAGAGAGTCAACTTATGAGTTGCCATGTAACTAAGAGTTGAAATTTGTTACACTAAAACTACCTTATAACCACGCTAGAACCGCATTGCACTTGGGCAGTGTCATGATCCTGCATACTACTTGTATCCATCGGATTCGCCTTGAGGATGTAGTTGCCCAGGGGCTAGGGCGAGGCAAAGATAAGGGCACATTAGCCACTGAAGGGATGAGAGCCTAGGAAGGAGGGGGATGAGCCACATGGGTGCAAGGAAATGGTGGGGACGAGGACCTGACGGAAGGAGAGTTAGACGGGGAAGGCACAGGGGAAGAATATGAGAGGATATTGGGTGAAAAATCCAAGCACAGAAATCTAGTAAGGCACCCGAGAGAGGAGACACCATGACTCTCGTGAGAGGAGAGCTAAGAAATCCAGGCAGTCGCTTTCGTTTTCTCTTGGGCATGCTCCTTTAACTGACACACAAGGAGATTCTTCAGTACCTAAAGCATTGGGCAACCCCAATGCAATTCAACTTCCTCCATAACTAGGACTTCCCCGTGTATGGAGTCAAGAATCCCACTATCAAACAGGGTGGCGATAGTAGCATCATTGAAGTTACTGGGAGGACACCCGGGACCTCTCTCTTTGCCAGCATATCTTCCTTGCCCCTTTTCCTGGTTCATGGTTATGTAGAGTAAGGTTGAAGACATGATACCAAAAAATTCGCTGAAAGAGAATGTTGGAGGGAGAATGCAGACTGGCTAGGGGGTTGAGCATGAGGCCAGGGCGTGAGGATGGGGGATCTCATACTCGACACCTAGTTTGTGTGAGTTGGAGTACATGAAACATGTGTGGAGGGTGAGCCAGGTGAGAGTTGCATGTTGGGCGTCTTGGAGTGAGAAGCTATGATCACGGGGTCATCCTGATTCGGGAAATTAATATTTTTAAACGTTATTAAAATTATTAATTTTTTAGTAGTTAATAAGTTATAAATAAAATCAATTATTTTTTTAATAATAAATAAATAGTGATAATTAAAATTAATTAATTCAAAATAAAAATTTAATAATTTTATTTACTTAATAAATCATATAAAATTATAAAAATTATATAAATTATTGATATTATATTAATTAATTTAAATTTTACTATAATAATATTAATACAATATAGAAATAAATATAGAAATTTAAAATAATTTCTAAAAATAAATTGAAAGCCTTAATCCTAAAATAAAAATAAAAATAAAATGATTTATTTTTTAATATAATTAAAAGAATATATAAATTTAAATTTAAATTTAAATGAGATATCAAAACAAGTGATCATACACATAAAAATAATGAATATATATAATAAATAATATACATAAGTTTCTAAAACATAACGAAAAAATATTAGTATTTTCTATGAAATAAAGAAATTATGAATTTTTTAAAATATTATTTTTAATATTGATTAAATCAGTGTTGATAATATCGCCGAGATATTGGCGATATTCGGAAATATCGGGATATTTTCAGCGAGCCAAAATATTGCCGACCAAATATCGCGATATTTTATGGTTTTGAAAATATCGCGTAATTTCCGATATATCGTCGATATCTCGGAAAACATCGCGCGACGACGGAAAATATCGCCCGTGACAGTGAAATCTTTCCGCGCTGCCTATAAAATTCGATTTTTGGTTTTTTTCATGTCATTTTGTTTTTCTGAGCGCTGGAGAAGGAATGTGGGTGCTGCCGAGCAGGGTTTGAACGTTCCATAGCCATTATTGCCAATTTGCCACCAACAACGAAGATTTCTCTAAGCTGCAAGTGCCAAGAACAGTGAGACATCTCATTCTTCCCTACAATCATTTTGCTTGGTTTTTGTTTTCCATTTCAAAATGCAAGGGTTTTAAATTTATCATCATAGTGTGTAGGAGAGAGATGCATTGAAACTCTTTGCAAAACATAGTGATTCTCATAACAAACATATATTCCAAACATTAATTGCTACATCTGTTTCAAAAGATTGCACAAGTCATCAAGGTTTGTCACTATGTTTTCTTGCTGCCATCATAGATCACTTTTAGTGCCAAATTATTACCACTGTTAAGATTCTTCAATTGGTGATGGAAGGGAAGGCTATCGGTATCCTATTCCTAGAGAAAAAGAAACAACTTCACAGTAGATTAGAATGGAATGAAAATACTGGACAATGGATAATTAAGTAACGAACTAGTTTACATGTTCTAATTTTTTGATCCATATATGACCAAAATCAGTAAAATCATGACCAAAACCAGTGAATATATGACCAAAATAGTTCCAAAAAATAGAACAGTTAGACAATTCCTTCACGTGACAATTTTTTTACCTTCTTGTTGAAGTGCATTTTGAATAATAATTGAAGTAAATGGCTGATCTCACTAAAACAGATTGAAAATCCATTTCTATTTCACATCAGATTGGAACTATTAACTTAAGAAACTCTCCATGGCACATGCCACTATTATGGCCATACATAATCATCGAGCTACTTAGAGGATCATTATTTCCAGGAGATTCAAGCTCACTGTGATGTGTCACATGATACATCTATATCAGGCCTGTATCATTGTCAAGTCATCATCAGGTTCATATCATAGGTGATATAATAAGTGATATACACTCACCTCATTTCCTTGGCATATCATTTTCAATTTTGCATTGTTAGGCTCTTTCATTGCTTGGCATCTTTGGTTAAAGTGGCAATTATTGCATGATACAAGCTCATTGCCCTCTTAACTTTTAAGTCTACTCTTTTTTTCATGCCCATTGAAAAATTGCAAATTTACAAATAATGTAGCAAAAAAAGTTAAAGCTGTTTTGTAAAATGATGTGGTTATTTGTAATTTTGTATTACTTATGAAGTTACTAATTCCAAAAAAAAATTGGTGCTCTAGGTTTCCTTTTGAGTTAGCGGCTAGCCGACTACAAAATACAAATATGCCAAAAGCCTTGGACCCATTTTGGGAGTATGGGAGCCTTGATGGTGGGACAAATCGTGCATATCTTACATGCAAATTGTGTGGGACCAAGATGATAGGTGGGATTACATGACTGAAATGCCATCTTGCTAGACTCAGTGGACATGATGTTGGGGTTTGTACAGTTTCTAGTCCGGAGCTTATACAAAAATCTCTTGAGGCAATTGAAGAAAAGGACAAAAAGAAGGAAGAGGCAGAAAGAAACAAAGCTGAACATGCAGGTAGATCTTTCGGGATATCTTATCCTGATTCTGGTGTTGAGGATATTGGGCCTAGTGGCCCTAGTGGGAGGGGCTCCACAACTGGCACACCATCACATGCTACTACTAGTGTGAGTGCGAGGTCATCATTTTTTGTTCCACGAA
>APFE031135245.1:0-12879 GCA_000404065.3 Pinus taeda
TACAAGTGGGTATGTGTTTAACCTATTTGGAGGTGCAGTCAGCTGGATGAGTAAGAAACAATCTGTAGTGGCACTATCTACTACAGAGGCAGAATACATGGCAACCACTCATGCAAGCAAGGAAGCAGTTTGGTTGCAGATATTATGTTCAAGTATGGGGTTATTACAGGGAGCTATAAGGATAGACTGTGACAGCCAAAGTGCAATTTTCTTGGCAAAGAACCCTGCTTATCATTCAAAGACAAAGCACATTGATGTTCAGTATCACTTTGTGAGGGATAAGATAGAAGACAAAAAGGTGTTGCTGGTAAAGGTGGACACTTTGAAGAATACTGCAGATGCGTTGACAAAATCTGTTAGCTCTGAGAAGTTCTCTTGGTGCAAAGAAACAATGGGTGTTTCAGGGCTGGAAAAATGACTAAGCTCTCCTGTGGCCCCCTATGGAAAGAAAACAACAAGTGGGAGATTGTTGGGTTGTGTTATATTCTTTCCACATAGTTAACAAAGGGTTTGAGGGGTACCCGTAACCCCACTTTATGGGGTCCGGGGCAGCGCCCCGAAAATTTTGGTTTTGGACCCTATGTTAGGTTCGGCGGACCCACCTATGGTTTTGTGCATGATTTTCGCACATGTTTTTTAGACGCGATGGTTTTCGGTCCATGGTATTGGATGCTTCGGCATGTATAAATAGGTATTGTAACATTGAAAGGAACATAATGAAAAATCAAGCTGGTAGTCTCAGTTTTGGGATCCAGTGGGAAATCTCTGTGTATATGTGTGTTATGTGTTATGCTCTCGCATTTTTATTTTTCCTGTGATTTAGAATTTGTATGCAGGTAATTTTTGTACGGGGTTAAAACCTACACTGGTAAGTAACTCTTTATTTTTCACAAGCTTAAGGACGATAACATATGCTTTTCCTGTAAGCTCATCCTTCTGATGAGTCCATCTAAGATTTTTTAACAAACCCTAAGAAGGAGAGGTTTGGTCTTGTCATGCCTAACTAGTCTTGTATTGTTTAAATTTTACGAGTCTAGTAAAGCGGTAACTCAATGTCGTTTTATTTTAAGATTTTGAAAAAGGCACAAAAGGCAAACTTATCTAGTTCTTCTATAGTAAAATTTTAACGAGCCTGGAGAAAGTAAAGCTCGACATTTTTCACTTTTAGGGAGTCAAAAGAAAAATATAGGTAAACTCCATCATGTTCTTTTTCGCATGTCTAGTCTCTAAAGTTTTAAAAAGGACAAAATAATACAAGAGAGAACTCTATTGACCATGTTTAAGCAACGTATACCTTTTCCATAAATAGTCCTAGCTCAATGCGTAAAAGCAGTAAACTTATACTGAGTGGATGATTGTTCATTTACTTTTATGAGTTCAAATAATCAAGTACTCGACAATCTTTTCATTTTGAAGGAGTTTGAAAAGGGCTTGAAAGAGGAATCCATGGTTTCGCTTTTTCGTAAGTTTTAACGTGTTCGAAAAAGTGATAAAAATGTACTCAGGTTACCGAATTTCAATTTAATTAATGAGCAGGAAAAGACAGAAAGAACTTGGCATTTTCATGTTTGTTTTAAGAGCATGAAAATATAGCAAAAGAAGCTCAGGATTTTCAAGAGTTTAACGATGCTTGAAAATAATAACCGAAATGGACTTGAGATAGGTTTCATTTTTACACAAGGTTGAAAAAAAACAAAATTATGCTTGAGGGTGGTTTCATTTTTACACAAGATTGAAATAGAGAAAATTGTGCTTGAAAGTGGTTTCATTTTTACACAATCTTGAAACAGAAAAAACTATGCTTGAGAGTGGTTTTCATTACCCCACCATAATGACTGCAAAGGCACATTCCCCCCAAACTTCATTTTATTCACCTGATTAGACTACATGTTACTAATATGTCGACAAAATGAAGGCTTGTTTACAAGATTAGAAAGAATCGACTTAACATTTATGAGATCTAGTTAAAGACTTAACTCAAATAGTGGAGGATTTATTTCATTTCTTAACAAGCTTGACGTAGTAAAAGAACTATGCTCATGAAGAGTTATTTAATTTTTTAACAAAGTTGACAGAGTTTAAGAATTATCCCCATGAGATCTTGTTTCATTTTTTAACAAGGTTGACACAGTAAAAGAACTATGGTCAAAAGGACCTGTTTCATTTTTTAACGAGGTTGGCATAGTAAAAGAACTATCCTAATGAGATCCTGTTTCATTTTTTAACAAGGTTGACACAGTAAAAGAACTATCCTCAGAAGGACCTATTTCATTTTTTAGCGAGGTTGACACAGTAAAAGAACTATCGTCATGGACCTCTTTCATTTTTTAATGAGGTTGACATAGTAAAATAATGATCCTCAAGGACTTGTTTCATTTTTTAACGAGGTTAATGTAGTAAAAGAACTATCCTAGATGACCTGTTTCATGGCTTCTAAATGGAAGAAACACATGTCAAGGGACACCCCTTGATCATGGCTTTCAAAAGGCCTTCGTCAGATGGAAGAACAGTTCTCTGGAAGGAACACATGTCAAGGGGATCAATGGGGATAAGAAAATCATATTCAAAAGAGCCCATTGAAGTTTGGCCACATTGATTAACGAATCTAAGTCAAAATAAGTCTAGTAGATAGTCAAAGGCTCACTTTCATCAGTAACATAAAACATGGGATAGGTTTCCACATAATTAACCCGTGGCAATGTAGGTACCATTTCCATGTAAGGAACATTTAGGGGTGTTGGATGAATGGTAGTCTAAGCAGGATCAACGTATGAAATTTGATCAACCGTCATAATGTTTCCATTGTGAGGGAAGGACATCACATGAAAGAGTGCTGATATGACAACTTTCATGGCATAGACATAGTTTTGCCCAAGGAGAAAATTGAAATCTAAGGGACCTTGGACTACCATAAAATTGATACAAACAGTCTTACCTCCTAGAGTAATAGGTAACTTAGGCAGGATCCCTAAAGGTTCACTAATGGTTCTAATAAAAGCTAACAGATTATGTGTAATAGACACAAGCTGAGGGGAGCCCAAATCTTACCAAGTGGTTGAGGATAAAATACTAACAAAAGCACCTTCATCTACATTTGTGCATCACATATTCTCACCACAAGTCTTCACAATGATTTGGAAAGGGGGGGGAAGAAGGAAGATGAGGTTCTATCAGTCCATTCCAATCAAAATAAATAACCTCATTAGCTGGATGGGGTTCAAAATAAACAAATTAAATTACCCCATGTGTAGACGAATCTAAGGTAACATGAAGAACATAAGTGGTATGAAGTTCACTCTATAAATGGAGAGTTGGATCGACCGAAGATGGAATTGTTTCGACAACTTGATCAACAAATAGTCCATCATCATGGGTGATACATGTTTCACTCTCTAATGGAAGATTGGGATTGGCTGTACTTGTATTTAGATCTATCACTTCGTCAATTAATGGTAGATGGGGAGAAATTTTATTGTAATTAGTTGGAAGTTTTTGCTATGAAATAGTACGTTTTTCCAATAATTTTGAGGCTTCATCCATGTAAGGGCAAAGGTGACTATGATGAGTCCCTTTGCATAACCTACAAGGAAACCCAACTTTAAGCTTTTTCCCTGGAATATGAGAATTACGGGTTAATGGATCAAGAATAAGTTGACGAGAATTATTTGACCATACTTCCAAAACCTTAGCAATACCATGACAATTGATAAGGAAGTGGTCACCCTTACAAATATTTCAAGGGTATTTTGGGTTACGATGCATTGTAGAAGTTCCCTCAACATTACTAATACTTATGGCCATGGTTGGTTGGTTTAACTACTTTCTTATCTTGCTTCTTCTTCTAATTACCTTTCTTCTTCTTCTTCTTCTTAGTCACTTGGTTAATAGCGTCAATGGTTTTACCAAGTGAAGAAGAATAAAGGGAGGAGGACATGTTGGGTGAAGAAGGTAGAGGATCAATAGTAGGTTGGTGATGCTAAGATGGAAAACTCAGTCGACGTGAAAAAGTAGGTTGAGCTGGTACAATTAGAGTATTTGGAATTAAAGAAGTTTAGAATAGCCATACAGGTAAACCTTTCATGGATCTAGGAAGTGACAATGTAGCCATATAAGGAGGATTGGCATTTGCAAAATTAGCAAAAGGATTAGGATTCCCATTAAAAGGGAGGCATATATCGCTAACTTCCGACATTGTTTCCATTAGATTCAATCCAAATAAGGTTTTACTATTAAAAATTAAATAATATCCACAATCCACACCTAAGGTCCTATAAAAAGTGAAAAAAGAACAAAAGTAAGACATGCTAAAAAATATAGGGATTCAAACCCTACAAACAAGCTTTTCACAATGAAATCCCTAGTTGGTGATGAAATCCAACGTCACAGAAATCAAGGTGAAATTTTTTATAGATATGATCATTTGGAACAAGTTACACTAACAACCTTATTAATGAAACAATTTGGTGCAAGTAACTTCACTTATGACATCTCGAGTGAAGATACCTTCAAAAAAGTCCAAGTGAGTCTAGCCAATGTCTATTCCAGGTATGGCAGGACCTTCCCTTTGTCGTCACCTTAGGTAGAGACCTAGAATTATGGTCACTAAGTCTACCAACTACAACACTTTTACCTGAGGGACAGTCGTAGATTGGACATACACGTAAGGATAGAGTAACAAAGGTCAATCCCCTTCAAAGCTCCTCAATGTGGTTAATTGGAGTTTACTTTCAAGTGACCCCAACTACCTTTCAACACCGTTGTAACACATACAAATCGCTCTATCATAGCCAATGAAGCAGGTACGATCACTTCACTAGATTCAACATGATCTCGTGCTTAACTCGTGTATAAGAAGAGTTTCCTAGAGAAAAACTGAAATAAATGGATTTCTCTCCCTAACTAAAGATTCTATTATTTTTCTGTAGCTTTGGAAAGTTTACACACTTCTCTATTCCAAATCCCTACAACCTAATCTACTGTAGGTGGAAAATCACTAAAAATAATAAAAATTCTAAATGAATTTTATTAACGTTGTGTTATTAAGTTGGTATTTACTCAATAGGGAAATTAACATGAAACTAATGGTATTATTAATTTACTCAGAATTCTAATGCATTAAATATGAAATATGTAATCTCTTCATTTTGATGAATTCTAGCTAGAGTAAGTAAAGAGGTTATTCTTTAAAATATTAACTCCAAAATGTACCACCTCTAATTTTTCAATGAAATTCAAAGCTCTAAGTTGCAAACCACACAATTTAATCTATACACAATTTTCTTGAAAACTAAGCAAATGTAATATATGCACAATTTCCGTGAACACTATGCAAATGTAATCTATGCATAATTTTCATACATGAAATGAGAATTCTAACCATGCAAATGTAATCTATGTAAGTGAATTCTTCATAACAAACACAAGATGATTCCAAAGTAGTGAAAGAATAAGAAGACTATTTACCTTCATTAGTCCAACTAAAGAACCAATCAAGTGTAAGTAAAGGAAATCAGGTGAAAATTTAAAAGATAAAAAATAATGACACTCAAAGGTGATTAACACTAAGACACTCAAAGGCAAAAACATGAAAAAACTGTTAAGAAACTGAGACAAATCTTTGAGCAATGACCAAAGGAATTCAAATTCAAAACACCCAAAGAAATACTTAAAATGAAAATTCTTGAATGAATGTTATGAAGTCAATGGTTAAAGTGTGATTCTAATTCAACTTCATTACTAGAATAAAAATGACTTCCATTTACAATGCATCACAAGAAGGACATCTGATAAAAACACTAATTCTTGATAAACCTTATCTTTCAATCATTGAAAATGGATAAATATCAATAAAATTCTTTCACAACACTCGTTCAAACACACGAAGAGTGACTAGAGTCATAGACAAATGCAATGAAACCTTAGAAAACAAAAATTCAAACTTTAATGAGATGAAAAGATATTTTTTCAAAAAATTCTTAGAGTATGTACGGGTAGACATTATACTACAGTGAGCATGCCCACTGTTGATAAAGGTAATATGCTTAGATCTACAATCTGTTTCTGAATAGAAACCATGCAGGTCAAGAAACTCAAAGAAAAAATAAAAAAGTATCCAAACAAATCACAAAATCTGAAAGCTCATGAACTTGTCAAAACTCAGATAAAGCTATCAAAAGAGGTTCGAGAATAAAAAACAAGGAGATGGAAGAGAACAGGATGTTCCCCAGTGGAGTCGACAATTTGTTAGGTAGATAAATCCCTCTTGCTAACAAGAGCGATCTCCCTAGATCCTAGAAGAAAACTAGAAACAAACACGCAATAAAGTTAATTCCCTCCCTGTATCTATTGTTTCTTGAATCATAAGCTAACAAGGCAGGAAAAGGAAATTCATACCTTATTATGACATGTTTGATGAAGATCCCCCTTTGCTCTTCAGTGTAGCACCTCCATGCTTGAATCTAGACCTGCACAGAAAGAAACAACAAAGGATCAAAGGCATATGCAACATCAATGATTAATTAATTGAAACTAGTGATTAAGGAGAGTGGTAACAAACATCATTCCAATGCACAAATATAAATAACATCATTCCAACGGAAAAATATTAATAACATAAACCATCCATGAAATTAATCACTTAATCCATTAAACAATGCAGTGAGAATAAATGTTTGTTTGTATTAATTTTAGAAACATAAAGGAGCTACAAAACTCGTGCCTTGATGATGTCAAGCTCCTCCCATTGCTCTCAATCCTATCTAAGAATGATAAGCTCTCCAACTTGATTCCCGCAGCCTAAGCTTACTCTAAATAGCCTCCCTTAATTCCCCCACCTATGGCTTAATTAATAGGCCAAAAGGAAGTACTTTGAGATCCTTAGTACAAGGATGAGATCCACTAAAAGAGGAATGATGGCTCCTTGAAGAATGGGAATTAGTTCCATCAAAAATGAGGTTAGGCTTGAATAAACATGAGTTTGAGGCTTTCTATTGGGAAATATTCACCCAATGATGCTTCTAGATATCACTTTTTATTTTTACTTTTTATTGATTTACCTGCGCAATTTATAGTGGAAGATAGAGTGCAAATCTGCACAGTTTATAGTGGAAGAAACTACACATGCACGGATTATGTTCAAAAAAACTGCGCAGATGCTAAAAAACAAGGTTTTGTACCATGAGAGCCAGAAATTCCAATTTATTCAAGGTATATAAGTTGTTGACTTGCAAGGGAGTGCTTCATGACACTTGGATGGATGGCGAGAGATCCAATTTTGATGATCATTTCCCTAATGCGAAAAAATCATGTGTAACAAATGCCAAGCTCCCTTACTTAAGAATTTTAAGAGGATACAACACTAAATATTCCTATCCAGTTACACTTTACTATAATTATCTTGATATAGTTGTAAGATTTGATCAATATCATCTTAATTTCTTTAAGTATTGTTACAAGATTTAAGATAGATGTTAAAATTTTTATTTTTTTTGTTCATGTTATGGTTAGATGCCATAAACAATAATAAAAGAATATTATAATAAATTAATAATAATTCAATCTATGGCCAAAAGTTATACACTAAATTGGTTATTAATTATTATTTTTTTTATAAAATTTTACCAAATAATAAAAATAAATTATCACACCCTGATCAGGATGTGGGTTGACAGTTGAGACAGGCTAGTTGTGGTAATGATTGGTACCCTAGCAACTAGTATCGCCATCCCAACATGCTCAAGGCAGTGGGTGCGGTGACCCTTGGCATGAATGCATGCTGGGGAGGTGGTAAAGGTGGCGGGACAGTAGGTAAGGCAAGGCATATAGGTAGCCAAGTGAAGCAGGCATTCAATGTTGGAGGGTCAACTTGTGGAGAAAGGTGGTATTGCAGTGGTGCGAGAGCACGATGGAACCAAAGATGCCAAACTCGACGAGAACGCCTGTTGATCCTAGGTATGTAATTCGGCTTTGCTCCACCACTGTAATTATGTTATGGTTGGGTTTTGTTGGGAGAAGTGTTACACAGTAATTTGTCATTGTCTTCATTTTAGTCCTTCTACTGTGTCATGTGTCAAATTAACATGTTCATATCTTCCCACTAATGCAATAAGATTAAGCAAATGCTCTCTGTTGCTGCAAATGACCCTTATCCCTTAAGTTCCTACCCCGTCGCTAGTAAACCCTTAATATAAGTGACGTTTCCATGTCCATAATGGTCTCATCACGACTCCGTCGTAGGTGAACATCTGTTTCCCATGACGATCGAATTTCTAGACCCAACGCGAGGTTATTAGCTATGTCTTGCGACGACGAGTGTGTGCATTGACTCCTGCGATGTAGTCGTGAGTAATCAGTTTATGCCCCGCGATGATCCAGATTGGGTGAATTTGTTTCAATAGTCAGCCTTCTGGATGTCTCCAGAACTAGTTGTTGGCATAGTTTGTGTCGCCCTTCCTCCTTTGGTATGGCAGTTCCATCATTTGTGCTACCTTCCTTGAGGTTGAGCTCTCTCTTCCACCTTTCATGGAGACTCCTTCTCCTATTAAAGCACTCACCTTTGATATGATCAACTAGTTAGTAATTCCTTTGGTTGAGTAGTGCTGCTAGTGCTTTTGAGTTTGATAGATAGTTGGTGTGGGTGTGACAAGTGTGAGATTGTTGATAGCTTGTGGAAGGTTGTGGAGTTCCCTTAACTTTGTGTTAAAGCTTATGAGTGAGAGAGAGACATTGTATGTTGGGAGATTCATCCTTGAAGAGTGAATGCTTGAGAAACATATTGGCTAGATCCTTTGAGAATGCTTGTGACGTTAAGATGCGATTGTAATCTTGCTCTCATTTCATTATTAATACAATAAACGATGTTTTCCTATGTCTTGTATGTAATTTACCTGATAGCTCATGATTTCTTGACTTTAGTTATATGCTTTGTTGTATTTTGCATTGTTTCAGGTTGATCACTTATTGAGGAGAAGGAAGCAGAAGTTGGAGCAGTGCAACGGAACTTCATCGACCATCGGTTGAGGTAGGCCTCCAACAATGACTGTTTAAGGAAATCAATTGTTGATCTATCTTTGCTGTGACTAGACCCACTCTAGGGCTAGAGGGGTTGCCTCTGTCCAAAGAGGTAACACTTTCCTACATCACAAGTTCGCGACTCCACTAGGGAGTCCTTCGTATGTTTTTTCTTGTTTGCTTTTGTTTGGTTTCGATTTAGCGTCTCTCGATTTTTGGGGTTAAGCCATCAGGCTTTGAGGTTACTTGGGTCAACCTGGGTAATCCCTTTACTATTTGTAAGGATAGTCTGGTCTTTATTTGGGAGGTTTTTATTCATTTTTGTTGTTTTTAATACCGTCACTGAAAGCTATTTGGCTTTCGTCTCGGTTTTCTAGTTTAATTCCCGCAACGACTCCTGAAATCAGGCTGTCACTGAAAACAAGTGTACTTTAGTGACTAGGCTCTAGTTGTCAGTGTAACATCTGTGATGGTCTCTAGTTGTCAGTGTAACACCTGCAACGGTCTCTAGTTGTTAGTGTAACACCTGCGACAATCTCTAGTTGTTAGTGTAACACCTACGATGGTCTCTAGTTGTCAGTGTAACACTAGCGACGGTCTCTAGTTGTCAATGTAATACCAGCGACTAGTCTCTGGTTGTCAGTGTAACACCCGCGACGATTCCTATAAAGTTGTTTTTACAAATTTACCTCCTGAATTCATCAATCTTGTTTATTCCCTGTTGTTTCTTGTCTCTCATTAGCTTGTTTCGATTGCTTTTGGTTAAGGTATTGTCTCGTTGATTTCATTTGAGTGAATCTTGTGTTTTTAGACCCTATGACCTAGCTCTCTTAAGCATTTCAAACCATTTTCTTGGGTTTCTTGTCTATCCAAGGTTCATCCACAACTGTCTTATTGATTTGCTTGAGGCTTTTTCCCTACTTGTTTTCTTGCTGGTTGGTTTTTAGTGTCGATTATTGAACCAATTTTTGATATTGATTCAATTTCTTCACCACCAAGCATAAGTCACAATTGTTTGGACTGATCAATTCACACTTGCTTGTTTGTCTCTTTAAATTCGAAAAAAAAAATCAAAAGATTGCATTCATTTAGTATACGAAAGTGAAAGTACATTTGCATTTCAAGTTATCATGTTTGAGAAATTGGAAAGCAAACTGAAAATATTTCATTGGTAATGTTGATGCATCATACGATTAGTGTATTGATGCATTGTGTTTCTTAGTGTTTGCATTCGCTTGTCGTGGTTTGGGAATGAACTCTCTACCTTTTTGTAAGTAGGTGTTCATCGAAATAAAAAATTCTTTACTCATCCTAGCTGCATCCTAGGTTTTGATATACATACGGTAAGGCTTGTAAATTGAAATATGATTCAAGATCAACTCTAAAATGAATTGAATAAACCTAACAATGCATTGGAACATAATGCACATTATTTAGAGGTCTAAGCTAGTGACGTGCTCTGGCGTCGTTAAACCTAGTCACTATTGCTTTCACTTAAGGTTGGGTGATTCCTCCTTCTATGATCCAATAGCTGATAGCACGGGCTTGTGCTCCCAGTAACGTCGAGTATATGTTGGGAGACCCTACTAGGTTATCATCCTATATCCTTAGGAAGTCGTGTCTGCTGCCTTGCAAACTGTAACGCACTGAACATAGCATCAGGAAGATTGACTGTCGTATAGAAAGTCCTTGGTTTTCATATGATCGCCAAGGTGTATATGCAATTTTATAGGTTGTTTGGTAAACCTTTTGCCTAGTTCTCCAGAGTAGTCACTTTCGTTCCTTTTCAGACTCCTTAAAAGAAAAGGTCCATATGAGCACTTGTCCTTTCAGGCTCACTAAACCTTGAAAGAGATAGAGTCACCTTTTCATCCTTTTCTCAACTCTTCAAACATGAAAAGGTTAAGTTTTGTTCCTACGTCATAAAATTTACTGCCCACAAAATATTCCTGGTAACAGTTCAAGTTCTTGATTACAGTGCAAGTGTTTTTTCAGGCTCGTTCTTCATGACAACAATCCTTGAGTCTACCGGCCAAGGTCTTCCCCTAGATGGAAATCCTGGTCCATTTACACCTTTTGGAAATGTTGGTGCTCCATATATGGCAACATTGTCTTTGCCTGGTTTAACCATCGGTCTATCTGTTTGGTTGTTTTCAACCTCGGTGGTCCTGAGCGTCATGACTCCTATTCCACCATCTCCTTTGTCTGAACCATGACATGTTTATTCCAAGGTTGAACCTGCACCTTCTTCCCCTGTTTCCTCACCTTCATCTCCTCCTTCGCTCGGTGAAAGCTTCACATCTAGTAACCAGGAGACTAAGGAGAAGAAGAATAAGAAGATGAAGAAGAAGAAGAAGAGGAAGTCCGATAAGTGCAAGGCCGCCTGTACAACTATTGCTCCAAGTGCATCTCAGGTCGGATCACCTTCTACTCCTACACGGAAGGTTAAGTTTGCTTGTAAATTGTGCAAGGGTGACCATATTCTTCGTGATTGTCCTTGCATCCCTAGGATCTTGGAAGTATGGTCTCATGATCTGGCTCATCCCTCATCATCCTCCGAAGATCACGACGATGCTATCCTATCAACTGGCAGTGGTAAGAAGAAAGGGAAGATTCGATTCCCCTATAGGCTATGTGAAGGAAACCATCCCCTTCACCTTTGTCCACTCATGGATAAAGCTTCCGCTGTTTTGGAAAGTCTTATAGCTTCTTTGCCTCAACTTCCCATTGGTTATCAGAGACTCCCTTCAGACCCTCTCCCTATTGATAAAGAGATTGACTTAGATTCTTCTCTTGTTTTTCCTCCTCTTTCCGAACCTGGCTGTGCTAAGCCTACTCCATACCAACCATTGGTCGGAGAGAGTGTCGACTTGGGTTCACCACCTGTTGATCACTCTGTTCTGGAAGAGTGTCATGATTCTATTGCTCATGTTCTTCTCATCTCTTCATATTCTCCTGAGTCCAAGAACGATCCTCCTATCCCCACTAATCAGGAGCGTCCTTCTTTGGTTCCTATAGAGTATGAGGGCAATCATATGATACCCCCACCAAGTAGTTCAGTCATTTCCTTCAACTGGAGTCCTTTGACTACATTTCACCTTCCACCCTACATGCCTTTCCAGATTAATGTACATGCCTATGATAAGGTAGTACTTGGCACTGTCTTCGATGAGGGTACATCGGTTAGCCTCATGCCTTTCACTACTTGGCAAGCTTTGGGCTCCCCGTAGCTTGTGCTAGTCACATAGAATCTATTGGCATTTGACGGAGGAACCAACCCACCTTTGGGGATCCTTCCAAAGTTTCCTATTACTTTAGGAGGCAAAACCGTCTGTATCGACATGATGGCTGTCCAAGGTGCTTTAGATTTCAGTCTTCTCCTTGGCCATGACTATATTTATGCCAGGGGGGACCTTGTCTCTTCACTTTTTCGTGTGGTCAGTTTTCTACATGATGGAAGAATGGTGACCATCAATCAATTATCGTTCTTTGGTCCCCCGGTGCCTCCTGTGCAGCCATCATCACCTATCGGTTCTTGCTCGCAAGCAGTACCTTCCCAGCTGCACGTCAATTATGTGGCTACCTATTCCGTTTCTGCATCTACTAATGATCATGTAGATGGTCTTGTACATCATGTACTGGGGGCATTGGAACCTAGTCTGTCATTGGTGTCTCATGACATGTGTTCCTCCCAGAGTGTGGTTCTTCCATCCAGTGAAGATCCCTTGGGAGTCATGTTTACATATGACCCATGAACAGGAGTGACAAGCATAGTTCCTTGTCTTGTGTCAAGCTCGTTAAAAAATGAAACAAGGAGTTGTGAGGATAGTTTGTTCCTGTGTCAACCTTGTTAAAAAATGAAACTGGGTG